>JAQFZE010001093.1:0-19892 GCA_034695245.1 Dicyrtomina saundersi | reverse complement strand
GGGGGGGAGATGGGAGGGAATAATGGAGATTCAGTTTAGCTATCTCGAGACTCTTTTCTCAAAACTCACCCTATCTTTACGTACATTTATGGTGTAGGACACACTTACTGTTGAGCTGTAGAGACTGTTAAATGAGGCTATCCTTGACGTTCCTACTGATACCGTGCCACTACCGAGACCGAGACACACATACCTTCCACTGCTCAGTTACACCGTACATTCATCTGAGTCTTGGGTGAGATCAAATTCTATATGTACAGACTGTTTCGCTATGCGACTGGAATTTACCTCTGTAGTTTCGGTCCGGGCAACATGCCTGTACCTTGCCTCTACTCTTCTTCCGCTCTCCACTTGATTCAAATTCAAATTTCAAATCCAACCATGAGGGAACCGCCGACCCGGAGGAAATATTCCTTATGCGAGGAGCATAAGATGAAAATGGGCCTTAGGAGGAGGCGTGCAGAAAAGTGTGTGTTCCACCTATGTATCCCTCTAACAAGTAGAATTGTAGAACTGTTACTCTTTCAAGACGGAAATCCGCGTGAAATATTCATCTCTTCAACACTTCCATCCTATTGCCATATTCCAGACTCACATTGCACATTCAGATGAAAAGAGATGGGCAAAATATAGAGAGAGAGAGAAAGAGATCTGCTCGATCGGCTGCAAAGAGGGAAGATGACGGACGAAGACGTACGGAGAAGAAAAGGGAAGAATAAGAAGGCCGTAATGTGTATTTCCAATCCTACCTTACCTAAATTTCTACACAGCAGTATTCTTCCTACTTGTCTCACATGGACGTACATGTTCAGATGCGGAGAGAGGGAGAGAGTGGGAGAGTAAGATGCAAACTATGATCAATACCTTTTCTGCTCCTTTTCCAATTACCGTCAGAAGCTAGAACTCCCATATGAGTCTCCATGCAGATACATCATCGCTATCAGAGCCATTTTCCATATCCAATGAGTATCCTCGAACCAATAGGAAAAGTAAGTTGGGAGTCCTTAAACCCAAACTATCTCACAGTCTTTCCCAACTACGTCTCTCCTCATGTGGAGACTATGTGGACTGGATAGTCAAAAGGAAAACCTAAGGAGATCTCCCGACTTAGCATGGAAACTACAACTCCCCGTGTTCACGTAAGACTGAAGCAGAGCAGACTACTTTTACATCTTTTCACTCTGTATGTCTGTATGATCTGTTTTATGATCATTCAAGACGACTTACTCCAAGCTCCTAGCTTATTACTCGCATCATACTTCCACAACTTGTACTCCATCCATACGAAGAACAAGAACAACTTACTACTTTTTCCATGTCTCTCTCTCTATTTCCCAAGTATCTTCCACATCCCGTACATACACCCTTCCCTTAAGTTCCCTCATAGTTCCACGTCCACATTTGCATAGGAGACAGAACACAGAGACAGAGACTACAGACATCCATCCTCCTTTTTGCCTTGTAGCTCAAGCCACTCTACCGCACAGTCTGTGCTCAGTGTACATCCTTCCCAAAAGTATTCCAATTCACCGTAGGTACGTTACCTACACTACCCGGGCACATAGCTAAGTAAAGGGAAAGAAGAGCGTGTGGAGCATATACCTGGCTATATCCTTGAAATGTCTCTAGCCATCTGTGTATTTGTATGTCTCCATAGTATCAGTCTCTCTCTCTCCCTAGTTTCTGTATATTATATGGTGAGAGAGCATTATATATACGCTCCATTATTGCCCAAAACCCTGTGCAAATTTACCTAGAAACTTCACTACCTTCCGCATAACTTACAGCTTTCATTATTTGGAACTGGAACAATACTAAAGGGATTACTTTAACTGCAACTCCGAAACTTATGATCATGTGCATACAGATAAACCACTACAGCCCATAATGGCCTGTCCTCTAGGCTCTAAATAATGTCTCCTAATACTAATAATAATAGTGCCATACTCAAACTTACTTTCATCTTATTCCAAAGTAAATAATACGTAGCCCGCGCCACACCATCCTTAACCATCCCACCACACAACTACTACACAACCGCATATCTCCACCTAAACAATGAGACCTTTCCCTCTCATCCCTTATACCCTATCTCTTGTTTTTATAGTACGATCATAAATAATTGTTATCATTTCCAATAGAGAAGAAGGAGAAGAAGAGCAACACAAAAAATTTCACTCCCCTTATGCGCCGCTATGCATGTAGACACCTACTACTAATACCTTTACACTATGCATAGGCATAGTCGAGTACACGGACTACATCTAACACGTCTCCAGTAATAGTATATAAAATCCACTCCAAAAACTTCCAACCATTATTATCCCATGGTGAAGTACGGAGTTATGGAGAGAGAGAGGGAAATCCGTAGTGTACATATGTGTGGAAAATTGTGGATTGTGGTAAAGTTCCCATTAATGGAAAATTCTTTCTTGGATTACAAGCATAAATTCTAAATCTAAAATAGGCAACCCAATTTTTTCCCCCTCTCTCTCTCTCATTTTTCTTGAGTTGAATGATGGGCCAGGAAAAAACGTAAAAACGTAAAAAAGTGAGAGAGAACATTAAAGACATATTTTAATTAGCAGAATCACAGAATCAGAGATGGAAATACGAAAAGGCAATTATTTTTTTTTTGCAATAAAAAGTCTTACAGGAAAAAAAAGATCTTGAACATAAAATTACCTATGAATCAAATAGGAGAAACTATACGAGCAGAATTTTAATTGATTTCCACGCAATAAGTTCTGGGCGACCATTAAAGTGAGATGAGAATTCAAGTAAAGATTATCTCCTGAACTTCAAATGTATTGCTTTGAATAGTTTAGACAGACAAACATAGAGAGAGAGAGAGAGAGTGGAGAACATTCATGGCAGGCGCGACAGCCGGCACAGAAGTCTCTGAAGAAGTAACTGTAGCACGTATGTACATAATACACAATTCAATGAGAAATCCAAATCCATTCACCCAAGCATTTTCTAGAAAGTTCTCCGACAACGGACTCCGTTTATACAACCCATTCCCGAAAAAAAGTATTTCAACATTCTTCTTTTCATTTACCAAGTATTTAGAGTGTAGGGCTTACACATACAACCTATACCCCCATCAAAAAAAAAAGATCTCAATATCCACACATGCTGAATCTGGATATGTGGATGTTGAGATGCAATGAGATAGAACAAAAAAAAATACGAAAGGGAAGAAGAAGAAGAAGAAGAAGAAGAAGAATATAACCAAGAGAAAGTCCAGAAAAAATCCCGAAAGCAATTTAGCACACATTAAGGAAACTTATCGTGAATTTCCAGCATTCACAATCTTCACCAAATATGTACAACCCACACATCTCAGTAGCCCTCCCCATGCATTCACATTCATTTTATATCCTTTAACGTTTATAATCGAATCCTCTCTCGAGTGGAGACTATGTCTCAAATTCGCCCTTTTGAAATTCCATGGATTTCTTCTTTCCCTTTTCTTATGCCCATACAGTACCTTACTAAGTCTATATGAGGATGGGGAAGAGTACATGGAGTTGTTGCAGTTTCGGGCACAGTACCAGTTTCAGTTTCGTAGCCACAAATGGCAAACGGAGGAAAAAGTAAGTTATGATCCAGGGAATGAATAGTTTCCCAACATTTCCTAGTCATTCAAGACGCATGCCATCGTCAATAAAGATACGTCCTGTCACGTTAATGACGATAAGCTCAATATACTACACTCTAATCCCTTCGGAGCACTAACTGACTATGAGAGACAAAGATTTTCACCTATGTACTCACCCAAGGGACTCCGTGTAGTCCTTCACAGAATAGTAATATTATTAGTCTAGTCCTTCCATTTCCAATTCCACACTGAAACAGATAAGGGACTCCGTGCACCGTACAGAGTCTGGTCATAGACACAAAATTATACTCCCACACAAACGCACACACACCCATGAGCCTCACGTTCCCTTCATATCGTTTCCTTGTTTACGACTTGAATATAAATGGATGTAAACAAGATGACAAGACAGTAATGCATCCCTATGCCACTCATGAATGTCTTCAATGAAACAGTAAAACTCCAGACGCATTAGCATTACACTTCCCGATCCAGAGGTAGGTACATCTCCCTCCGAGTCTGAGGCTGACGGTGACTCTGGATGCTGGATCTAGTTCTGTTCTGGAATGAAAGAAGTGAGGGAACGGAAGTCATCTCCAGTCTCACTACAATCTCCATATAGTTCCCTACCCACGCTACATTACTCATTTAATTTTGTTCATGTAGTTTCAAAGAGAGAGTCGTCTTGAAATGGAGGCAGAGCGAACAGAGAGCAGAGCTTTTCATCCTCCGCCTACTATAAAGTGTGGCATAGGAATTTATACTGTAGATCAAATGAATGCTTTTGTCCCTTTCTCATTTTGGGAGACCAACCTATAAATAGGAAATAAGTAGACGGTTCCATCCACTTCCCTACAATCATAACTTTAACGTGACACACAATGACTACAGTATTTTTCCAGTATTTCCAACAACACTCAATTCCCCACAGCAGCTACATAGCGAACCGAAACCGAGCCACTCCAAACCTTTACACTGTACATGTAATTATGTATAATAATATTTCCTACAAAAAGTATCAAGTATGAAAATAACGTAATAATGCCGAGTCCGGCATTATACTCCGTCTGTACGCCCCGCAATAACTCCATATATATATATATAGTCATAGAGCAAGACTCGTCCCAAAGTTTAATGCCCACTCACTGAAAATGAAAATACTATATGGCTGACTTATATTGCTAATGTCAAGGCAATATAATCTATGTACAAAAGAGACAAATAACTATGTCATTGAATATTACACATTTATACATTTATACGCTTAAGACATTTACTCAACTAATACAGACACACAAACACAACTTTCCAGGATCCAGAATTTAAGCCATTTTTTACTGCTTTTATAGTACGGAGCAGAAAGAGCAGTTGAATTCTCACAATAAAAATGCGAAAACAAAATAATACAAAATACGTGCGCCCTATCCATACAGACATGAGTATGTTTTACAGACTCACACACACTCAACTTGGAAAATTACACGGAATTACTGAAATAGAGTGAAACTGGGAAGAGCTTCCTTGACATGTACATGCTTTGCTGCTTTAGTCGCCAAAAATTATTACGTTATGAAGTGGAGCAATACAATTATTTATACAACCTCACGTCAAAAATTTGGTGTTTTTTTTTCATTCGTGGTTGGGTTTAATTTCATGTTCTGCGGCACTATTTTAAGTGAATATCTGACTACAGTTTGAGCATATTTGTACAAGTCGACAGATAATATTAAAATCATAATCAAATGATATGATATGAAATAGAAACTTAATTACACATCCACTCTCTTATTCAATCACTGGAAAGAGCTTTTCTAGTCATACAGTGAAACTAAAATAGTGTAAGCAAACTGCAGAGATTTCTTTCATACAGCTACCCTTGGGCCTTGGATATGATACAATGTAATGTTAAGCTAGACGATCGGAATGAATAATTTATGTACCGTTAAGCTTTCACTTTCATTAGATCCCCCATTAGATCATTAGGTCTGACCCCATATTTTAAGATTCAGCTACGGTTATCAATACATGAAGGGTATACTTTATACACTATTATAAACAATTTTTCAAGCTTTGTGTTGTAATATTTCTAAAAATAATGTGGTAATATTATTGGCCTTTAATAAGTCACACCTCGCCTCTATTAGATTCGTGTGGGGAAATTACAAAAATACGAGTCCCGGGACCTTATCAGAAGCTGTACGGTACCAATGTTGGAAGCAGCCTCGTCATTATACATAGACTTCGTCTTCCATTTCCTCACCACGAGTATAACTACAACTACATATCTGCACGCACCCTCCCCACTAGAAATACATAGGAATTAAAGACCTTGTCCGCAGACAGCGCCATGCCATGCGCCAGTGCCGAGTGCCACACTCATATAGACTGTACTAAAGCGTAGTATACAGTAGACTAAGTAGACAGGGAATGTTTTTGTACAGTAGTTATATTTGAACCTCGAATGATTCCTTTAATTATGCTTCTTTACAGAAAACATGGAAAAAGTTGAGACCAAAAAGCTACATATGCTCATTTATTACCACTCGTTTTACAGCGAAAACGAGCTCCAGGAGTATATGCTACTATGTAGTAAGACTACTAAACATTCTTTCCGGATTGTAGAAAATTTTCTGTTTCATATGACGGGAAATACCCTAGTGAGTCGTCTGGGCTACAGGTAACCTTTTCCTCATGAACTTCTAACTCCTCAAATCCTCATCAGCCACTGTATATATTCGCCTAGTAAAAATCCGTGAATAGGCTCATGCTTTATTCATAATAATTATTTGACCCAGAGTCAAGGCTCAATTTATCCGGGCTCGTACGTATCACATGCACAATCTTTTAGGGATTACAGTCTCCTTTCATTAGACTTTTTTCAGACTTAGACTCTAATGCATTCTCACGAATACAAACGAAAATAATTAGAAAAGAGCTTTTCAAAACGATCTACCTATAGTTTTACGACAAGTAAAATTTATAAAATTCAGATCAAATGTTTAAAATTACAATAATGGTCTCACAAAAAAAAAAAGAATTAAATGAGTCATGTCAAGAAGGGTAAAAGGATATATTGTATATCTTGAACGAAACCTCACTAAAATTCAACACTAATAAACAGGTAATAATCGTTGAAATGTTCCTGCATCTAGATTCCCTAGGGAATGAATGGTAGTGATTAATTTAACATTAACGGTAAGGTGACATATTTATGAGTGATTTGTTAGTTTTGCCATTTAAGAAAGTAGAATTTTGTCAATTTTGAACACATTTAACAGCTCAATTGAATTAGGCTTAATTTAAACGCTCAAGTTGATTGTACAGATCTAGGAACACATAAAATTAGGCAATTTCATTATAATCCTTATGTTGTGATTTCGTAATATTTTACAAAATAAAATAAAAAATTTCAAATTGAAATTCTATGCTCAAGTTTCTAGACATTTTATCAACTAGACTTTCGTGATTGCAACCCCAATATTACGTACAATGGAGTCCTAATCGTAAGTACCTACGTAATTATATGAATCCCAGTCGGTATATTATAGGCACATATACACACCCAGCCCATCACCCATATGTATATGGGAGCTACAAACGCTTGTTTTCTTCTATAACTGCTCTCGGGTTTTCTCTCTCCGCAAAATCAACTTGCAATTTTCTACAGTAATGACGCACATACATACAAGTTAAACTTGCTTGTTGAGCTAAAGCAATTCAGTCTACGCATACACGGTATACCTTGAGGAAAGACGAAAGGGAAAGAAGACCTCTTCGAGGCTCTCAAGTACACTTCATAGACGACTTTAGACGAACTCTAGACTGGAAGGATAGGACTCGACTTTGCATTGTTATTGCTCCTTTTTCCTCTCTTCAGCGTATACGTTGAGTTCCAAGCTCCAAAAACTCGAAAAACTCAAAGGGAAATGAGAATCAAGATGAAGGGGGGAGGGGAGCGCGAAACACTTCCCTAAAACATCGTAAAAACCACATTCAAATCACAATCTTGGCACACCTCTAAGACTACCAAATTACTTAACGCTCAATAAATCCGTTAAATCATCACAAGACGAGAGACTGGACTGAAAACGGATCGATAAAGTCAAAGCCAAAAAATCCCAACGTCGGCTTCGACTTCTAATACTCTCACTACGCTACTGTATACCTTTTTCCTCTTCCTTTAAGAAAATTTTACCCAAGTGTACTCATAGTTGATAGCTTCCTAGGGATATGCTCAGACCTGATACAAAGCATAAGTTACACTTGCACACACAGAACCAGTCAGTACAGACTATTTCATCCCAAGCCCAAGCAATATTTTATACAAGGCCCACTAATCCCTTTAATGAATGTAGAATACCATAGTACAGCATAAGAATCAGGAATTTAAAATAAAGAAAATCAAAGAGGTACTCATGGTGAACGAACAAGCCAACCAAGAGTGACTAAATTCCTATCTGTTTTAGGAAAGATAGGGAAAAGGAAATCCGGGAAGAACTTTCGGGGATTTTCTGCCTTATATTCTTCCTTGTTATTTCATTAAATAAAGGAATCGATTCACAAAAGTTAAGGAATAGGCGCTCTATGTATAAAACAATGGTACCTATCTACGTAGACGTGATATACAGAAATTGTAGGTGCCCAGTTCCGACATATAACATCCAACGATCCAAAAGCTGTATGATACGGGTCAATAGGCTTTTTTTCTTGACTGGTTTTGGTTTTACACATAAAGCACGACACTGTTGTCCCCAAGTTATCCGCAGAAGTAGCAGAACAACTTTCCACAATTAAGGGGTTACAAAATTGCTCAACAAAAAATTAAACTCATAAAACTCCAATAAACTAAAATCAGGTTAATTTAATCAGCTAATTGACCAACAACTACAGCCTGGCTAGACAATAGCAAAAGCAAACAGCGCCCATCGTCACAAACAATTTACAGAAGTACCTACCTATATAATACCCATATACTACACGCTATTCCATACTATACTTTGCCGCACAGAAAGCTCTAGTTCCACGAATTACGAAAATTACAATTACTGTATTCGAAAAAGAAGTGCAGCGGGAGATGCACCTACATATGTATGGACCAGACAAAGGATGTAATATACAAGGAGTACTTTTTAGATATAAAACAGAGCAACAATAATATATTTATGTACCTACGTATTACATACAAGACACAGGAAAAACATAAATATATCCGTCCGTAACAAGGCCTTGTCGACGGTACAGAAAACCTAAATCAGAATCATGTGTTAAAACAAGAACAAGACTTACAAGGCAAAAAGGGGAAAAAATCTTTAACAAAGTAAGTATTCAAAGCTTAGGGACAAAACATACGAAACGTTTGAGCTTTGAATTTATTTTTCCAGCATATCCACATCCTCAGACAGACATAAGGAACGAGTGGTCGTAGTCGCAGACATAGGACATATCTTGTGTAAAACAAATACGACCAAAATCAACCACATGTGCAGCCTTATGCAAAAGTTTATTGAAGGAACACAGACCCCTCGCCCTGGCTCAGTCCTTAACATATTATATATAAGAACATGGACTTTAGAAAAGGAGATATTACTTACGTGTAGTCTACATCCTATTAACACATACACTAAAATTCATTAAAATACTAAACTCAACAACATTTGTTGTTCAAGCTTGTCCCCATGCTTATGTTTTCATACTGCAAAAAAAATCAAATGGTAACTATAACGTAGCTTGGAAAAAGTATAAAGTTATCTCACTAGTAATTTTTATTTCTCCTTCAGTATCTCAGTGACACGCATTTAATTATGTATGAATGAGACGCGAACGTCTTTGGATGAATTCCCTGCACATCGACACATCGTCGTCTACCTACTAAAATCCATTATAAATGGCGTATCATTTATTCAGCAGTTGATAGTGAATACGAGTGAGTAATCAAAAAATGGCAAATAATTTGCGTCTTAAAATTGTAAGAATTTTTATTAGAAAATAAAAAATATGCGCAAGCTACAATTATTATATTATAGTTGGATTAACGAATAATATGAATCTTCCCCAATGAAACCTTCCCTATCCCGACACACAAACAACATGGAGATAATGAAAAGGCATAAACTATTATGATTACGGTTATGACTAAATAAGTGCTTTACTTTACATTATAGTACATCACTAAAAGAAGGGGATATTAAAAAAAACCATAATCCAGATCATTTTTAATGCTTATTTTTCAGAATACAGGCTAAAAAGGCGTAAGAGCATACAAAGTACAAAGTAGAACTTTTCGACATAATCTCACGGTTGATATTTTTCTGCTTCGACAAGCAATACTCGCTGGCGGTGAGAGAGAAAAAGTTAAAGGTCAGTTAATCGCTTACAATGGTCTCATATATTCATAGAAAGAATCTCGACGGACATACGAGCAAATGAGATAACCATAACCACAACATTACAATACATAAACGCAAGTAACTACATATGTATACAAGTAGCGCACTCAGTTTGTACTGACACTGCCACCAAGCTAAAAGAGAGTGCATGAAGGAAGAAGATTGCAACATCTTTTCGGCCATGATCAAGCGTACACTCGGCAAGGACTCCAAAAAATTGACAACAGTGTTTAATTAAACCTCTTTTACTATTTAAGTTGCTCTCTGAGAGAGTAACTGTGAGTAATTATGGGTACGAGATCATAATGAAAGGAGCTGAAGCTCACTATACAGCTCACACATATGATACACATATGATCCTGATTATATACATTTTGGACTCTCTTTCTTTCTCTCTTGGAGAGAGGCTCAGAAGAACACTCAGAAGTAAAGCACACCCCCACGACGCTAAGTTGAGTAAATAAATCCAAATATGAAATACAAGAACAAAACCTTCGATTTCACTCTGCAGGAAATCTTCAACACCCCCACAACCAACAACTACGTCTGTGCCTCTGCTACACATTTTAAGCCAATGCCAAAGCCAAGGAAAATGAAAAAAAAGATGAAAAAAAAGGACCCACCGACCCATTTGCGGACATTTATGTCTGGCTTCTTGTATGATATCCTTTGCTTAGCTCTACTTTTGCTTGTACTACTATGTAATCATTCGTTCCAAATCCAAAATAAAAATCCTCATGCTTGACTCTGACTCTGAGAGAGTCGTCTGGGGTTACTTACTTTAAGTTCACATCATTTACCAGCTGGGGTGACTGGAATCAAATGACCACAAGGAAACACAGTTTCAGGAGTGGCCTCTTGATTTTTTTGTCCTCTCCACCAATCCATCTCCCAACGATGGATCCTCCAGCCATCCTTACAGTCATAGTCACAGACCCAACGCAACACAACCCAAGCCTCTACCACTACCACTGCCCTTACCATTCATGTATGTAGGTGCCCATAGGCATATACACTTTAGATACAAACGGAGTACGAATTACGACCACTATGTATGTTCCATGTATTATGTGCTCTGCATTCGAGACGACTGAGTCTGACGGCATAATGAAGTTGTGTCAGTCGTAGTTGTATGAAGATGAACATCTATGTGTGTACTATATAAGTATGTATGTACGGTACTTTGTGCGCTCACTCAAAATCCACATCCACCCAACATTGTTTCAACATTGATTCCAGATACTTGGTTTGGTTTTGGTAGAACCAATTATGTGTTCATGTAAGCAGTTCCAATATATCCAAAAATATTATGACGTCCAATTTGACTTCATATGTCCATATTTACTACATGCTATGTGCAGTATGCCTCTATATTTGTATTTGTTTGTTTATAGTAGAAATATGTGTAGAAGTAGAGCATCCTCGGCCTCGTCCAGGAAGAAGGGTAGGATAGACGAGACTAGGACCAGGACCAGGCCAGGCCAGGACAAGGCAAAACATGGAAACATAGAGTAGGTACAACTAACATAATATGTATCTTCCTCCGTCCATCCAAATATCCAATTCCGACCGTCTACAGATATAATCCGAGGTGTTTACAGGAGCTGTTACTCTGTATTGTACGTTTTAGTAGGGAAGAAGAAAAAAAAGTTGGAGTTAATGCATATATGGGTGTGTTCTAACTATCATCTCTCATTCGCTCATTTGAGCATTTCTACTTGCAACATTTGGTTGGACCATTCATTAAGTTATTACTACTTGATGTGTATCCAGTGAGCAAAAGTGACGTCGACGGTGTGAGTCCATTTCGAATTCGATTTTGAATTCAAAGTCGAATTCCAATTCGACGACCCTGACTATAGTCAGCTACGAAACTAGGAAAACGAAACTCCGGTTTGTGTGTGTGTACAACTTTTTCGTCACTACATTATATTACATGGACAAGATCCTTGGCGGACTGAGAGCCAAGACCATAGATCCAGATCTAAATCCAGAGTAACCACGCAAGGAAATAGGAAAAGAGTGTACATGAAGAGTAATACCCGGTCGTGTCTCTCTCATTCAGTCTTTCATGTATATCTGATAATCGATAATACCATCTCGTCAGGGCATCATAATCATCATCATATCCACCCTGATCTCCTCACATTTGGACGTTTCAGAGTGAAACACACATAGTGAATTTTGTCTCTTATTATTTTATTTTCACATCGTTCCAGCTCCAGTTTCCAGTTCCAGTTCCAGCCCTCAACGTTTTTCATGGTTTGTTTTATGCAGTCCTTCACTACTACCTCTTCCTCCGTCTAGCTCACAGTTACTGTGTCTCTGTCTTCCTCTCTCTCTTTCTCTCTCTGTGTAAAATCGTCTACAATCTACATTATGTGTTTTTAATTTCATTTCTCCTCATTCCACCATTGAGCGATTCCACGACTCAACGACTCCAAAGTCCACGAAAACCAACTCAATTCAGCCCAAAAACACGCTCCATGAAAATCCCTTCCATTCTCACAATCATATAGTACAGCACATATATGTACTCACTACCACTGCCACTCCTATTACGGTTACTATTTTACTACTGCGGAACTCAAACTGCTGAAACGTTATCAAAAGTTGAGGTTAGTTCAATTGGTGAATCCGTGAGAAGATCAACTGCTAGTTCGTCGGTCACTGCAGTTAAGTTGATTCCACTTCCTCCTTCATTTCCTATCAGCCCGTATAAATCCCAGTTCACATCTGTTTTACGGCTCTGACTCTAAGTCAACGTCGAGTCGACCTCCACTTCGACTTTAACTTCAACTTACCCAAACCCAAACCGAGCGCAACTCTGTCAAATAATACACTACTCTCTCTCTCTCTCGGCCTTGCCTTCTCCCCTCAAATTCCAAGTCCATAACGGACGAAGAAACGAAAAGAAATTCGGAGTCGGAATTATTGCGCGCTCCAGAAAATGTCTACCGCTCTCTCTCCTCCGATTACAATCCTCAATCATAATAATACTCCTCAAGTTCGAACCAACAGAGAGTACCCACTACATACATAGTTGAACTAACTCAATCTGTCGGAGCAATTTAGTAGGCGAAAATCACGACTTGAAGGTACTCAATCACCTCAAAAACTATTTTAATGCATAGAAAAAGAGACCAATTCTAAAATTCCATAGATTCCACAAGATTGGAGGATCTCGGATGGGAAGTCGCAATCCCAATCGTGTCTTGTCTTGGTGCATTAGGATTATATAGGTCTTGAGAAGGACGAGAGGACAACCACGAATGTGGAAAGGTATACTCCCCACCAGAATGAGCGACTCGGTTCAACTTGAAGTCGGGGTCAAAACCCTCCCGTCTGATAATTTTCAAATCCCCGCGTATAGCTCTTGCCCTCAGAGTCGAATTCGAATTCAACAACAAACAACCATTTACCCATTACACTTTTAATTGAGTTAGTCAGGCAAAGGGAAGTAAAAGTTGGGTTTGGCTTTGGCTCTGACTTTCCTCTCTCCCTGGTCGCCGTTATCCTGGAGAGAGACAGAGAAATAAGCTAAAATCTACCAACTTTACCGATTATAGGTTCTGCCTCATCTCTTCCTTCGTTTCAGAGAGAGTTCCCTTTTCCTTTAAATCCTATTTTAACTCAATCTCATTGTGTACTTACACTCACAGAGTCTAGTCTCATATATGAGACTTGAGCATAAACTTTTAGTTTTCCACTTTTCCTTCACATACAGAATTTTAGCCATTCAATTCTTGTGTGTGTGTGTGTGAGAGAGTCGCTCTCTCTCGCTCTCTTTACTCTGACTTCAATCCTCTGCTTGAAAATTCTTGACGCAAACATACAAACGAGCCGCAAATAATGGGGCTGCTTCGTACAGTATCTACATATATACATGCTTATCAACGTGTATGTGTGTACAACTATGGTCTCCAAATATATACGTAGCAGCCTCATTGACACTCGAATAAATTTGTTTTCCCCGTCACAAACCTTTTCGCTTCATTACAATATATTATAGCCAAATGTCATGTTATTCTCTGTCTACTCTCCTGGCCAGGCCGAGAACCAGCCAACAATTCATAGTTTTCATAACGTAACATTTCTACTTTTTTCAATTTATTTTTCCGATTCGGACTCACACATTTTACACAATTTATGAGCGTCTCTACTAAACATGCTATTCCTTTAGGTTTTGGCGGGGAGACCCTGCTAAGAGTTGCCCAATATTTTTTACTTTTGCATTAACTAGGGAGTAGTCAGTCTTCATTTTTTTCATTTCAATTTGCAAGTACCTAAATTAAATACGTATGAAAGTCTTAAAACTTAATTAAGATTGCCATCATAAATAATACAAGAAATAGTTAGGAATCATGAATACAATAATCCAATCACACTACTCCTTTTATTTTCTGTAAAATAGAAGTAAGTTGAGCCCAACTCTATAAAAAGAAAGACAAATTTGAATTTTAAGAGTGTTTGTTTTCGTATAAAATTGAAATAGGCTTGACTTATGTGACTCTGTTGAATATTTATCAAGGCTCAAGAAAGACCATGTTCCTCTCATAATACGAAAAGCTTATACATAGTTTAAATTATACCATATATTTTAAACTTGTGTAGGTAGGCACCTTGGTACCAACTGCCATCTGCATACATAGTTGAAAATCAGTCAGCATATCAGCATTAATAGAAAAACATAGTGTGCTCGATGACTGGAACTCCTACAACGTTCTTTCTTCTTATTATTTCCTTACTTAGTTTTGAGAGATCTCAAGTTTAAATAAAGTAAAATAATAATTGGAGGAAACTTGGCTATGTGTGGCCATGGTTTCAATCTTTCATTTTGGTTTTGGTATATGGAGGAAAGTGTTGACACTAGAAATTTTATTTATCATGAGAATCGCAACTAAATAAGGAATGTTGAGGGGGAAACAAAATAGGCATAACCTTGTTAATGTGCAAATGTAAAAGATGTTTTCACTTCAACTTTTGATAATTAATGAAACCTAGATCTTGTCGTCTGAAGGAGCTTACGGTTTCCGGGGAAGCTTAGCTCCTCTCCACATAATATACACAATCTAAACTCCTCTTTCGCTCTTATGCTTTATGAGTTTTAATCCGTAAAATTATACACGGGACTTCCTTCTTCCAATACTCTGGGAATGGGAGACTGGGAAATAACACACACAGTCCTGGAATGAATAATGTTTTCCTCATCTCTAAATTACTGGCCAGGGCCAGTGTAGATTGTGTGTGTATAAATCTGTATGTACTCTGTGTATACTCTGTATATACTCGTTGTTGAATGTTGAATACAACATCAATATGGCCTGGGAATGATGAAAAGGGTGAGGGAGGACGTGAGAGAAAACGAGAGACTGAAGGAATGCCAAAGTTAAAAGCCTAATCTGACTGAGACTAAGTAGGCCGCCTACAGTTAATTTGCACCTGATAAAATCCATTACTATACTTACTAGCTATAGTAGACCAACATCCTCCTTTGCCCTATTTCGACTCTGTTTTTGCAATAGTAAAATACTTATAGACAAATAATGCAGTCAAGTTCCTGCCTTTCTCTCACACTACAGCTTGATTTTGATTTGATTGTATAAATGATAGACAATGGAGCAAGTAAGTGCTCAGAACTTGGGAGTTCAATGTCATTATGACATCAAGATTTTCATTAGAACTTCTGAATTCTCAATTAGCTGTCACCTGTCACTCTTTTACTTGGACTTTAAATTTGGAAATATCAGATAATTCTTTTAAAAATAAATAGTTTTAGAAGATGAGCAGAAAGTTGGGACAGAAAGTTGTAACAGGGAAGAGGAAGTTACATTCCTATATTATACCATTTATGAGAAAAAGTAAAATGGAGATCGAGGGAGCAGTAGTAGTAGTTCTGTAAATGTCATTCAATTAATTACTCAAATTAAAGTTTCCACCTTTCAGTAACCTTTGATCTTTATTATTCATCGTCTCCATCATCATTTATTTCATGCACTTGTGGAGGCTTTTGAAGATCTCCTAATGACCCGTAGCCTCCGTTTTGTCTCGCAATCTCAGAGAGGCTTCGTATATAGAGTCAAACAGCCATGCCACCATACCACGCATGCTTCCCCAACTGTGAGTAACCAAGTACCTCAAAAGTCTCCCAAAACTCAAATTCTCTTTTCCTCATTATACTGATAATTTACATGGATATTATTATAAAATATTCAATGGTTGTACTTCGGTCAACGCTTATGGTCCATACACTGATTGACGGAAACAAGAACGACGAAACCCAAACATTACACTATATAGGTATCTACTTATGAGAATAATTATCTACTTAATTATCTACTTACTTAGCCTATTGTAATTATTACTGTGGTCGCAGTGGTGAAGCACCACGAGTACATACCATCGTCATTACGATAAAATTCAAAGTAATAATACGATTAGCTATTACTATGTACATGACTGTCCAAGAGCCGACACAAATTACTAGTATAGGCAGGCTAATTTCAATAATTTTGTATTCTAAAATTTCCAACAATGCTTGAATATTAGAGTCTGACAGGAACTGAAAGTTCGTTAAAAATTTGCATGCGGGATAAATATAGTTAAATTCTAGTACATATATGTACAGGCAGATCCAGACATGTACCAATATTGAGTGTATACAGTATATATAGAAAAGATACAACGAGCAACGTCTATGTGATGTGATACGTTGGAAAAAATTCCAGTGGGGGCCACACTATTTTTTTTAAATAAATCTTTACTGGAGGTCGTTTACGTCTTTTTCAAACCCGACCAGACATATTACTAAAGTCCTAACGTCCCAAGTTTTTGATAGTTTCTGTTTATCTAATAAAAAAGTTGATTCATAATAAATGCCGAATCTTCATTTTCAATTCTATACATAGGTATACGTTGTCTGCCAGCAGCAACTTTTTTAAACAAAATCCTCTATGAATTATGACCTTTGCGATAAGTTCTGTAGAATAGGTCTGTAAAAACTTTGAAATAAATCAATAGCTAAAACTAATCGTAATACTACCAAGTAAGTACATATTACACAACGTTAAAATTTCCATGGAAGATATATAATTACTTTGTTGATTTGATAAACGCTTCAATCAATAAATCACATAATTAGAGCACGTTACTCTTCCCATATCTCACTTTCTAACTTCTTCAAGATCGATACTATAAGAAAACAAATAATAAAAATGATATATATATGTATAAAGTGAGCTGCACATATGGGTAATATATGAGTGGAAAGACTCTCGTTCTCGGATAATCCTTTTTCTGGGGATAATTTCTGACAAGAAAGCTCATTTTCACAGCTCACTAACTAAGGATGATAGGGTTGGTGGTCTATATTACGTTCGATTAATGCATATATATACACATGGCCTTTTTTCATCGTTATAAGGTGGTTAAAGCTTATGTTAGCCCAGCACGAATGGAGTCTTGGAGTCATAAATAAATTTTCTTTAATGTTTTACCCTTTGTTTGGGCTAAAGGAGAAGCAAGGAGAGTTTTGCGTTGACTTTGACTTGGGCTTCTCTATCTAGCATATCTTCACATTCTCCATACAATATCTACCTATACACAGTTTGTCCATGTGGAACATCTTTGGTACCTAGACATACCTGCTTATTTATATATAATTTCATTCATTTCTATTCTGTTTTCCCCTTCCTAAATTCTGCTCTTTTTCGAATCTAAAATTTTCCTTCTCCTTCCCCCCAATAGTTCAATCTGTATTCTATATTTCTGTGCATACACAGGTATGTAATATGTTCTGAACTTGGATGATAAAATCGACAATCAACTGATTGACCGGACTCTCTGCCTAGTCTGCTAGTCTAAATCAAAACAGGGAAGACAAAGAGAGAAGAGAGGCAAGAGGGATTTTGCCTTGTTCTTGGAGTCTTTGACCCAATCCTGAGAGAGGATGTTCAAGTGATTCATGCCCGCACGCACTCCGGTCCCGGTTTGCATTTTTCGATTTTTCTCTCTCGGACCGCTATTTATTGGTAAGAGATTTTGTGTGTACACAAACATCAAGTCAATTCTCATGAAGTCTTAAATCAACAGCATGTATAGAAGGAGCATGATGCGAAGCAAGTCAATAGACGGTAATCCTCTGCCAGGAAGCCACTAAATAAATAGCCATGCTGGAAGGTCTACTTCTCTCAAGTTCAACCGTTCAGTCGAGGACCTAAAGTTCAGTCTGCAAAAATTCTCGTTAGAAATCTTGCAAGAGAGATTTAGAAGGGAAAAGATGTAGTTTGTAGTGATCGAGCCAAAAAAAATGTCTAGTTGGGTATCTAACAGAATTTCAAAGTTCAAAACCTCCAGAAACCAACAACTATATGGATTCGAATGCGAGGAAGAATCAGCAAAGGAATAACTCTAATTTTTCCCTTCAATGTCCGTCTGCTTCAAATACAAAAAAAAACACCACTGCCTAGTAATGTCAGCAACTATATCCAGTTTATCCCACTTTTCCTATGCCCCCCTCCCCCTCACTTGTACTACAGACATATCTCTGGTATTCCAACACACACACACATATACTCTGTCTCTCCGTATATAATTATATTGCAAAACTGAGTGAGTATATGTATGGGGAAATCTACAAGGAAATAGAATCTATATAAGGTTGAACCAATAATGCCTGAAGGAAATCGAAACCTATTCCTAGGAAAAGTGAACTTGAAGTAAATACATTACCACAGGATGGATAAGAAAGGAGAAGGCGTTTGTTTCAGGATGCCAATCCGACTCTGACTCGAGCCCATAGTCTCCTCTCTCGTTCGTTCGGTCGGTCATGCATGACTGGAGTAAAATGATGAGACTGGACCTGACTTCCAAAAGCCGAGATGCCGAGAAGTTCCATGTTCTATTTGATGAAACCTCGTCTGCCTCCGTCCCATACGTGCCTTTTCAAGCTAAGTACCCGCTTTTATCACAGAGACTGTGAGAGAAGAATAAAAACCCTTTCCCTCGCGCGCTCCTTTCCCATCCAATATTTTCAATGTTTCCTGTCTTTTATTCTGAATGTTTCCAATTCAAAAAAAAAAAGAAAAAAACGAGAAAATTTTCGATGTCATTGCGTAAACATACTCAACTTCTACACATCAACTACATTCCCGGACCGAGCAGTGTGCATGCTCCTATTCACACAGCTAACACTCTGGACTGGTTTGTATGCACCTACCCGTCACTTCCACACTACTAAAGCAGATAGGTAGATTGGTAGGTGGGTAGGGAGGTACAGCACAGCTCTTAGTTCGTGCCGAGCGCCCTTCTAACTACCTAAATCTAAAAATTAATCGCCCCAAAAATCTTCCAAAAAAAACACTGGCATCGTTTCATGAGAGTCTAAAAATGGATTCGATTTAAAATTCTCTTTCACTATAATAAGCACATTTTACATCCTCGTATAAAGTTCGACTATGTAATCTCATTCCTATATAATATAAATATATTCCCCTGAAAAACATTCTTGAGTCTTTAGGAACGGCAAAGGACAATATTGGGTGAGTATATGCCCCAATAGCCTTTTTATGAGGCGTTTCAGAAAGCCTAATTGAGTCCCAGAGCACACCGATAATAATAATCTATAAATACAGAGATGCTTGTAATAATCTCATGTATTAAGTTCGTCAAGTCAAAACTAAACCGAAGCAGTAGATCATGGAGAGGCTTCCTCTCCGTCAGCTCCATATATCTATATACCTCAACTGTCTTACCCACGCAGGTTGGGTAGTAGTCGTGCCTTTATGCTCCGTCTTGGTTCTTGGTTATGACTCAAGACTGAGGAAATGCCTCTAGCTGTTGAGTATGTTGAATAAGCGAGTGTTTCATCCGCTCCGAAATGATTTCGGACATCCTGTACTGTA
>JAQFZE010001092.1:0-19893 GCA_034695245.1 Dicyrtomina saundersi | reverse complement strand
GTTTTCAAAAAACGTTTTCAAGATAACTGTGTTTCAATTTTTCAATTTCCCCTTGAATGTGTTGTTTAGGCCACAAGTAAAAACAACAAATGGTGTCTGCTTATTTTTAAAGAGCTTTTCAATGACATATCACTCAACAAAATCCATTACAATTTTTTTAATTTTCATTTATGTTATTTTAAAACCATTAAAAAACTAATAACAATCGTGCTTGAAACACCAAGTTATTTAGATTTGCCTTTTTGTTACCTTTCTAATGATATATTATTTTAGTGTAATTTCATTGAGTTACTGGTCAAAATTTTGATTTAACACAATATTAAAAGTTTTAGCGGAAAATTCCAAAATTCGAATTTGAATTTTTCGTTTTATTGACAATATATAATTGCCTGTACGTAAGTCGTCCCAAATAACCATTTTACAGCTTCCTCGCCTTAATTTACAATTTGTAAATTGCCGGCTAAAATGTTGCGGCAAATTCAAAATGCCTAATTTTGATGTTAAGGCTGCTATTAAAGAAGGGCATTA
The DNA here is from genome assembly GCA_034695245.1 of Dicyrtomina saundersi. Lineage (NCBI taxonomy): Eukaryota > Metazoa > Arthropoda > Collembola > Symphypleona > Dicyrtomidae > Dicyrtomina > Dicyrtomina saundersi. The sequence continues at coordinate 19,365 of JAQFZE010001092.1, read as the reverse complement.
GCCCTTGTTTTTATCTGCATAGTTTACTAGTATTTTGAAATACTGGACCAATTTTAAAGTGTCATATATGTTTTGAAAGGTGATGACTAGGAGATTTTAAATAGCAAAAAGTGAATACATTCATAGACAGTCATTCTGCAATATTTTGAAAAAAACCTTAATTTTCTTTTAAAATTTAGGATAAACATTTTTGTATGAGCCGGAAGCCTAAAACAGAAAGTTTTCTCACGATCAGTTTTTTTAATGCTTCGAAATATAAAATTAGTTATAATAAATGGCCAATTTTAAATAAAATATTCAAGTTTAAAACTACATTTAAAATAAAGGCCAAGCTAAAAACTACACAGTGCTTAGATTTTTCTAGTCATTTCAGTTTGATTAGTGTACTGTTTAAGTCAACAGAAATTTCGTAAACGGTACAAATTGTGTTCTTAAGATTTGGTGGGACATTTAAAAAAATGTACTTGTTGTAGTAATAGTGTATAAATAATGTCACTTAAATTCTCACACTTTTACAACCGCCTTACTCCCATGTCGTCACTATGCCATTACGTAAGTGTTTTTTTCTAACACTAAAAATCCAAGGACTCTACTGACGACATTATTTATGGAAAATCCTATGTTTGTGCTGCTAACAGATTATTGCAGTGCAGATTGTCTATTATTAAATTGACGAAAAAAAATTCTAAATATTGAAATGTAGAATGGGCGTAAAATTTGAACTGTCAAACGTTACTGTTTAGGTTTCTATTAAACAAGAGCTTTAGCCCTTGATTTATTTTGTATATATGCATATGCGTTATTTTACTGCTACAAATTTTTATAACACAAGGTATTGTAGAATTCGTATCATTGTTTGTTGTCAATTGCTTTTGCACCAGCACTCCTCGTACAAGCGCCTAACTATTTTGTACCTGTGCCACTGTGATCAGGTCCACAAGAATCAATAAAAATTGTCAGAACCACTCATGTCGGCGATAATTTTACAGAGCTAAATCGTACTAGAATAACTTTTAACTGTTTCCACTTGATACGGAGCAATTTGTATCCTTGCTATTGATACTGAACTAACTTATCTCGGCACCTCTCGTAACCCGCCCACCCACTTCTATTATTAACAATCGTATCTAGCCCACTCGTACTGGCGCTATTCTAACTAAGCTCACTTAAAACGGCTGCACATGTAACTCACCCAAATTCACTGGCAAAGTTCGTACGCAGCCTGTTTACACCGGCTTTAATTGGTATTGTATTGTATTGTATGTCTTTATTCAGTTGTCATATGGGTAATTCATCAAGTTTAATTAATGGTATCAGATACCGGACAACAAGCTACAGTGTAAAGAATGAAAGTTAACAGGTTATATTACAATAGTAGTTTTCAGTAATAAATTAAATTGCGTTGAGTTACACAGTAGTAACAAATAAAATTAATATAATTATTTTACACATTTACATTCTGGAATCAAATATCCAGTTACATAGCCTTTGGCGAAAAGCAGCAGTCTGGAAATCTCTTAAAGTATTTGGTGAAGAGTTCCATGACTTAATAACTCTATAGATAGAACTCCTTTCAAATGTATTAGATTTATGTTTCGGAGCCTTCAAAGTATTTACATGCAATCCTTTTACAGTATTTTAATTATATTTAAACACTGCATTGTATATAGGTATAGGCAATTAATACTGTAAATAGTAAAACAAGCTATTAATATTATTATATTATATTATATTATATTATATTATAATAAATAGTGCCGTGGCCGTCGCTGTGGCGCCGGATTGGAATTGGAATTACTTTCAATTCCATAGTTAGTTTATGTTTTACTACGGAGTCGGCGGCATTGTTAGTATTGTTGTCCTGAATAAATATTACCACTGTTGTATTTTATACTGTGTGTACCTTATTCCTACCCTAATCCTACGGTATCTTAACAGTATGTACATGATATGTAAAATCTTTCTTTTTTTATACCAATACAGAGATTTTAATTCTTGGTCCACTCAGCTGCTAATTGCGGACAAACTATAATTGCGATCATTACACAAAACATTAGGGCACATCGTGCTCGCATTCCTAAGAGTTTAAAAGTAGTTTGGAAGAAATGGCTTGAAAACTGTGATCTGTAGAGCAGGACCAACGAACGAACAGACCGACAGACAAACGGAAAAAACCATTTCATTAGATGCTTGCTCAGCATCTAAAAACGAAATGTTGGTTAGTAGTGCGTTGTGACACAAATTTGTATTTTAGTAATAAATATAGGGTCATTACGTACTTCTGTGACTATACTGAATCCAACTGTTTCATTTCTTACCTAAGGTATTTAAAGTTAAAGTTTGTAAGCATTACGTATGGTAAATACAGCATGGCAAATAATTATTTTGAGCCAATTCAACAAAACAGTGTTAGTGGTGGGTACGAAAGCCCTTTTATTTTAAGGACTTCAGTTAGCCAGGGCAAAATTGGAAATACAGAGTCGTTTGGCAGACAGTGCTCGGCAGTAGTGGTTTCTGCAATCTTCACAGCATCGTTTTGAAAAATTTCTACTTAGAATATGGTTTTCTTTAATAAAAAGGCAGAAACTAAACGTTTTGAAAAAATAGATTCATCTTTAAAAGATCAACATGGATATGTGCATTTGCTTGGTGATTACCTTAAAAATATTCCGATGTTTTAGTTGTTGCATCGTTTAACAACATGGTTAATGGTATACACGATGCAGCTTGTGCAGTTGTTCCAGGATTAACTAAACTATCTAATGCCTTGTCAGATGTTGTAAAAGACCAACTATGTGTTGTAGTTGTAACGAATAAATACAGCTTTGGATTCATGTGCCAAAATAATGACGTTTATTTTCTCAATAGTCAAATAACCATGCCTGTAGCAACGTGGGTGCACCGGATTTAAACGGGACCGCTTGCATAATTCGACTTGAGCCAGTGCATGCCGTGGAGTTTGTTGTATTGCTACTTCAGTCATACTATGGTTTAGACACGAAACCAGATATTACAAATTATAAGACTTTTATTTTTAATTAATACGAAATAATATGCGTGGTTGAAGGTTGGAAATAAGTAGTTTAAATTAACAAAATATTAGTTCAAACATAGTATGTTGCAAATGCCTTGTTGATTTGAATCATTTAAACATAATAATTAGTTTTAAGATCCATTTGACTAGACAAACCAGCTGTGCAAAAACATTTATTTGGCAGTGGCAGTTTAAAAAAGAGAAGTAAACAATACTTCTGAACCAACATGAGATAATGATTGCTCAAGCAACGAAGATTTTCAAAATTATCCATAGCGAGACACAGCTCAAACTTATTAAATTTTTAATGTAACTGAAGGTAATATAAATCAAAGTAGATTCTTATTTTGCTAGTGTAAAAATTCCCTCCTGAAGAATTTGGTATTTTTTTTAGATAAGAAATATAAAATGAAATAATATAATTTCTCAAGAAAGTTCTTTGCCTTCAGATGATTTTGTACAGTTTTTTTCTAAATTAAACGTTCAAAAGAGCGCTATAATCATGTCCTATATTCTTAGTACGGGTAAAGGGCAATCTGAATTGATTCTTTATCTGTACTGACATTTTTTAAACACAAGTGCTTTAAAAATAGGCGTATAGAATTATTTTAAACAATATGCAAACAAAAATAAAAATAGTAATTATTTATGAACTTATTTCATACACTTTTAACAGGTAATCGTAAAGTTGCTACGTATGCATGTATGTAGCAGGTAATGCAAGGAACATTTAGAGTCGACACAACCTCGGTTTTTGCACGTAAATGAAATAAAATGTAAAAAGTTTTGAGAGTTAGTCCATTTAACTAGTAATTGCAAACTACTTACTAACAAAAACTATACAGCACATTTACATCGCATTTGTAAGCGTTTAGAAGTTTTGAGAATATAGTTAGTACAAAACTGTGACCTGTAGCGTGAACCAATAACAAGGGAGACAGACAGACGGACACACAGACGGACGGACATAACCATTTCTTTAAATGCTGCTAAAGCTCAGCATCTAAAAATGATTTAACTGGTAACATTTTTGGTACCTAATTTATGGCGTGGATTGAAAAGTTTGCATATCAATGGGCCAAGAAACCTTGGTCTGCTTAATTTTTGTGTGAAAATGTTAGATCTGATCTAGGCCCCCAGACCACTCCGCCGACCACACATACCATTACAAATAATAAACCTCAAGGAGCAGCCAAGAGTGACCCAGAAGCAATAGCCGCTTAAACGTGTATTGTTTATAAAGCTGCGTCTACGGTTGAGTAAGCTAATACAATGATGTAAAGCGTCAACAGCAACCCACAGAGAGGCACGACGCCAGGCCAGACCGCTTCAAGTCACGGAAATCACAAAAACAAGTTTGGAAATTAGAAGAATTATTTATAGGGGTTTAAACAAAAACGTAGCATCACTTAGAATAATTAAAAATGTTCTATGAATATGTCTAATAGTCCAAAAAATCAGATAATTCAATTAGACGTTATTTTTGCAACTTTAAAATTTTGCATATGGCCGGACCAGGAATACGTGGTCTGGGCCTTGTGTGGTCCAAAATGCTTGGACCATACCAGATTATACTGTTTCGGTCCACATCAATTCAGATACTTTAGTTGTGTAGCTCAAAAAAGATTAAATTATGTTATTAGGTTTGATCTATGCAACATATTTACAACATACGTTTTTATCGACTTAATGATTTATTACGACAAAATTAAAAACGTTCTTTCAAAATTAAATAAAGTTGACTAGTCGTTAATTAATAGTATATCGTTCGATCAGATTGGTCATTAATTATGTTTATCGGAAACTGTATTACATTTTTTTAATTTTCAAGAAGAACTAATTGTGTATGCTGGCCCACAACAGACGTGTTTCATGACATACTACATACCGGAAGCAAATGCAAATAATTATGATAATGTTGTAACGCAATTTGAAAACATAATCGTAATACTAAAGGATATAAAAACCTTGAAAATTAATTTCACGGACACAGAGAAAACATTTTTGACTACAAACGTTCCAAAATATTTTTATGGTTATGTAAATGATAATATAATCGATTTGTTTTTGGCAGTTATCACTAAGCACTCCGCGACAAAATGTATTTCATGTGTGCAGTCAACTGCAATTTTCAATAGGGCAACTAACGTTAATATAACATTAGATGGACTACGTAGACGGGATAAATTAGTTGAGTCTCGCTTAATACTAATGCCTGTGAACGTCAGTGGAAATCACTGGACATTGTTTCACGTTTCTTGCAATGAATCTAAAGCTTGTGTCAATAGTAATATTTCCAGATAAAGTAAATTGAAATTCTTACCATGCGTAGATGCTGTTTTAAACACTCGTTATATACTCTTGTAACACTGACATTTAGTATTAATGCAGTACTTTTATTGGCGTATTTTGATATCTTTTAAAAGTAATCGAGGAATGTGCTGGTTACAAAAACAGTTAGAGACTAACAAGTAATAGAAGCCAGAGTGGTCAGAGAGGGTCGTTCCACATTCCACATAATATCTTTTATTACTCCGTGATAATATTCTTAAAAATGAAAGTTTAATTACATGTGACTATGAAATTAAATATAAAATTGCAAAATCTAAAATACATATACCGTAAAGCTCCAAGTAGATGTCCCCGGCTACTATTTAAGACTAACAAGGGAATGACGTGACACGATCGACCCAGATTTTAAAAAGACCCTTTCAAAAAATCATGCTACTTTTCAATAGCACAGATTTTAGGTAACTCAAGTGCGTTGTGCGTTGTTTGGTCACAGTGGCCCGCCAAAGTTTAGAAAATATCAAATACTGAAATTTTGCTGCCCAATAACTCCTACATTTCTCATCCAATTTTGATAAAATGTGAGTTTTTGTAATTCTTATACTATTGTCAAACAAAGAATAGTCCCGAATTTGATAAAACCAAACTTGTTTATTTTTTTATAAAATTGGTTCAAAACCAAGCCTTAAAAATGATTAATTTTAAAAAAAAATAATTTTTTAATTTTTTAAAATCGTGAATGTACTTTTTAGACAATAATCTAAGGATTACAAAAACTCAAATTTTATCAAATTCAGATGAGAACAGTAGGCGTAATGGGGCGGCAAAATTTCAAAATTTATATGTTTTTAAACATTGGTTGGTCACTGTGACCAAACAACGCAAAACGCACTCGAGTTACTTTTGATTTGTGCTATTTAAAAGTTTCCTAATTTTTTGGCATAGGTCTCTTTAAAATCTGGGACAGTCATGTCGCGTCTTTCCCTTGTAAGACTTTAGCGTATATTGGAAACGCAGCTATGTAGTAATTGGGACCCAACTTTTATTGAAACACAAAATTATTGGCTGAATTAAAAAGCATTCGGCGACCCGGCTTGTATTGGAGACTCCGCTTTTATTAGAGACCTGGCTTTAATTGTGACTTGTAGCTATCACCCCTGGTCTCTTTCAAGACACGCCTCTATGAGAGGCGCGGATTATATTTGGAGCTTTACGACATGCCATTTGATAATGATTCCTACCAGCAATTTGTAGGGGGTAAATCAATACAGGCCAAATGTAATCATTAATAATTACATTATTTTTTATTACAGTTTATGACTCGCTGCCTTCCGGAGCGGCAAAAACAGGGCACGGAAATACCGGGATTGCCAAGATTAATATGTTTACCATGAAACTGAAATCTTTTTGGCCCAATTGAGAGCCAACTCAATTTCCCACAGTGTTCACTCTAGACACACTGTCGTCTTAGTCTTGCGATGTATTTTTGTGTCACAATGCGCTACAATTTGTAAATAAATTTGTTATTCATCCCGAGTCGATTGATGATTTGTTACTTCGACGTTTTGTGTGGCACATTATAATATGATCTGCCTCTAAAACAATAATCTGCTAATTTAGTTACGTTCATACACGTTTGTTTAAGCATGATAATGAAAATTTCATTAGTTGTGCAATACAAATATTCATTTTAACTGTAAATGTCGTCGCGTGCCGTTTTTACTATAAATAAATCTTTTATGTACCTTGTATTATTTAAATATATTGTTATCTTAATTCATGAATGATTAGTCAATAGTTTAACTAGAATATAATATTTAGGTAAATACTACGAATTACATTGCCATGTAATTAATTTCTAATGCAATTATACTAACAACTTAGGCATGCAAAAAGTTTTAGCAAAGCCACATGTCCTGTAATTGTACTGTCTAGTTAGGCGCAGGTCAGATAAGGTGTTAGTAAGTAGCTTTGCTTTAAGTGATAAGGATAAGGTCTAACTATAATTTCAATAGTTGTATGGTTTCTAATTTAGTTTTTGTAATAAATCATTGAGCATTAATTAACTATCACAGTCAAAATTCACAATCCCTATCTAATTATTTCGACGTGTTCATGACTTAGTTTTATTTAAATATTACAAAGCGTGATAGAAATAAAACTACATATTACATAGAGAAAGTATATCATGAAAGCATGACGTCCTAATTATTTTTATCAACTATTGTAAACCATTGCGACAAAAAAACGACCAGTTATACAGGAAATAAACTGAATTGTTGATTAGTGTTGAAATCAAAATGATTAAAATGACATGCAAATTTCACTGCCAGATAGAACACATATTGTATCAGTTCTGGGAAAAAAACGATGAGTGCATATAGTAATTAATTTCTGAAAATAACTGAACTGATGTGCTTATACTGCATAGGAAATACAAGAATAACGTATACAAGCTGACTGATCTAGACCGAACTGAACTGAGCTGAATTGTAGGGAATGCATGCGTCATGTACAGAAGCCGACTGATCTGCACTGAACTGGACTGAACTGAATTGCAGGGAATGCATGCATATTGCTAAGTAGCTGACTGATCTGCACTGAACTGGACTGAACTGAATTGTAGGAAATGCATGCGTCATGTACAAAAGCAGACTGATCTGCACCGAACTAGACTGAACTGAATTGTAGGGAATGCATGCGTCATGTACAAAAGCAGACTGATCTGCACCGAACTGGACTGAACTGAATTGTAGGGAATGCATGCGTCATGTACAAAAGCAGACTGATCTGCACTGAACTGAACTGGACTGAACTAAATTGCAGGGAATGCATGCATATTGCTAAGTAGCTGACTGATCTGCACCGAACTGAACTAATCTGAATATAAGTATAGGGAGTATAAACACCGAACTGTTTTGTCGATTTAGGGGCTTTTTGAGTATTTCAGTCCAGTTCGGTTCAGTTCAGTTCAGATCAGGTTTTAGGTGAACCCTGTCTTCTGTCAAAAATAAAAAGGTTTAAAGATACTAGCATTTTATATATTCTAATAGGTTTCAAAATAGGGGATCAAGAACTCCAAAATTTCGCCAATCAACAAATTTTGGCACAATTTACCGGGGTTCGAAAGCTTATTACAAAAGATGTTACAAAACATTTGTCTCTCTATTTAAAATCAAATTGCACGGCTTTTATGACACAAATTAATAGAAAATTGGCCTCATTTGACAGTGCTAATTATAGAAAGCTGTTACAACTTAAGTAAAACTTAGAGTCAACCAATCTAGAGTGGAACAAAAATGTTTAAACACAAAAACTTAGATTTAAAAAGTGAATAAACAGCTAACTGTTATGTCAAAAAGACTGGAAAAAGTAGAAAATGAGAACAAAAGAACAGAAATTATAATCTTTAGAGTCTAAATGACTGGAACGGCTAAAAAAGACGCATAAGATCTTCTAAAAAATAAGCTGGCACTAAACTTAGAGCGAACTGTCGACGCAAATAGAGCTAAACATGGAAAACAGAGTAAACCACCTCTTTTTTTTATCAAAGTGAACAGTATTTAAGATAAAAATATAGTTCCTAAAAATAAGAAGATGCTGGAGGACACACGAATTGAAATAAATGCGAAGAAATTAAAAATCAACGGTAATCAACCAGTTGATTTTGAGTAGGACAGATGCACATACACACTTAGCTACAAAACAACAGACATCAAAATTATCTACTGAAACGTCCATGGTATTCAAAATTCAATCGATTTACATAAGGAAGACGGTTTACAGGTTACCTATTATGATTGTATATGCTTATTTGATACATGAAACAAGTTATTTTCAGGAGCCAACCACACTAAAAAAAATTTTATGTATATACCAGTTAGCAGGTTTAAGCAAACCAGAAGTGCAGTTAATGGTACTTCTATTAGTGTAAATAAGGATAAATACATATTAAATAAAATACACTATTACAAAAACAATATACTTATAGTATCTTTAACTAGTTTAATCTCAAAAGAATCAATAGTTATGGGCAATATATATGCTAACACTGAAATCTACAATGTTAATTATATTTTTACAGAACTCGGCGAGGCTGTGGAGGGATTAACAGCAAATTTAAGAAAAAATCTCATTCTAGGAGGTGATTTTAACTCCCAAATAATAAATTAAGATGACTTAAAGAGAGAATTATTGCCAACTCTGTAGTAAAATTAAGACTTCAATCGCTAGATAAAGGTAATAACCCTGCTGCCTCGTGGTTTCTGGACATTGCGGAAAGTAATTTTATGGCTATTCTAAATGGACAAGTTAGCCTTGATATTTCGGGTAACTTTACTCACTTGACCCCGTGTTGTAAATTAGTTTTTGATTATTGTATGGTTCATTTTAATATGATAAGACAAGTCAATGTGTTTAAGTGTTTTAATATTATTTTCTCTGATTATGTTCCAATAAAGCAACACTTACTTTATCACTAAATCATTCAAAACTTACGAGCATGTTAAAACAACAGAATAAAAATATTAAAACAGGATTTTGATAGATTTTATAACTTAGATTTACTTGTACCCAGTACTAATCAAGATACAACTTTAGATAAAATAAACGGATTTCTCATTAATAGTATGTTTAAAGTTGCAAATAAAAACAAACTAGTTTGTAATATAATTGCAACACCTAACTACAAATACAAACCTTGGTTTGACCAAGAATGTGAACTAGCCAAAAGACAAGTACGACTATGCAGGAACAAGTGTAAACGATGCGAGTACGAATTTATGGTGTATAAAGAATTCACTTATTAAAAGAAACATTTGCAAATATCTGTAAAACTAAACAAATAACTATTTTTCAGACATTTAAAAAAGCTAATTAAAGTCAGGAATAGCTCGCAATTCTGGAGTACTGATTGTCTGTTCACAATAAATAAAGGATGGTGCGGCAACAAACTAGATTCAAAAACTTAAGGAGATTTCTAAAAAAAGTGATGCCACCTAGAAAATGAATTGCAGTTCAATATTTTAGAGTTGAAGACCCTTTTTTTGACTGTGAGGTCACATTAGCTGAGCTTCAAAAAGCAATAAAATGACTTAAACTGAACAAAATTCCTAGTCTAGACAGAATTCCAAATAAATGTCTTACAGGTCTAAATATGCAGTGAAAGTTATATGTTATCTCCTTGGTTAACAATATTTAAAAAACGAACACTGCTCAGCTAGCTGGTCGAGTATTAGGCTTGTCACGTTGTTCACAAAAGGCGACCCCGCCTTACATGAAAATTATCGAGGAATTGCGTTACTAAGCTGCATTGATAAACTATTCACGCAAATACTGAAACAGAATAAAATATTGGGCAAATAAGTGTAGGTTGCTACCAGAGGCACAAGCATAATTTAGGAAGAAACGATCTTGTCTAGATCAAATATTTTTCTTAGCAAGTATTATACGCAATTACATTTAAATACCAGGAAGAAAGGTTTACGCATTATTTGTAAGCTGAAAGAAAGCTTTTGATTTAGCTAACCACAGCCTGTTATGAAATAAGCTATTTACCATGGGCCTTAGTGCAAAACTTATTAGAATTCTTAGACAACTTTACTCTCTATAGAATAGAACAAACACAGGCTCGTTTTATTAAAAACGTGCTACCACTTCCCCGCAATACTCCTGATTACCTTGTTAGATTAGAAACGGGTAGGCGCAGAGTTGAAGTAACAATGTTTAATCAAGCACTAAATTACCTTCAAAAAATATTTGATATGAAAGCAAATAGAGTCGCAAGATTACTTTTTAAAAAGCTAAAAATACTAGAAGAGCTAGAACAACAATGCAAACTACAACTGGGCTACACTTATAAAAAATTAACTGAAGGATTTTGGGTTCGTTTTGTGTTAGAGAACCTTACTAACGAAAACATTAAACTGGAGTTAGAAAATAAAGTAGAGGCGCTGGCGCTTCAGTCTTACGAAAATGACATAAAAAGAGCTGTATATTCTACTTTTAATCCTGATTTCATCTCGTACATGGGATCTAGCCTTATAGCAAATTATTTAAATTAGAGGCGTAACATTAATAAAATCAGAATCTTTGAACAAATTTGGCTAGGCTTTTACTAAAAGGTTAAAATAAGAATTAATAATTCAAGTTTATGTCTAATTAGAGTAAATTATTGTAAAGCTTGCATGTTAGATGTTCTTGACACTATTGAACATTTCTTATTTAAATTTCCTCAATTTTTGTTTGTACAATCGAATTAAGCATCTTTTTAAATTTAATGATAATGCAAGATCCGCAAAGCTCAAACTTGATAGCATGTTAAGGATATATGATTCAACAATACCTAATAATCTTTTTTACTATGTACAATCTAACCTAGATTAAAAAATAGAATTTTCTCAACTAGTTAAGTGAAAAAATGTAAATAATTTTTGAAAAAGTTACCTAAATGTAATGATTTATTTTTTAAATACGATTTATGTATGGGCAATGACCAAAACGCAATAAATCAGTACCACTACTATGTGCACAAAAATATAAAATTCGCTTTAGAAAAAGATAGCGCAGTATAGAAAATGCACATATGGTATCATATAATAATAATAATATTAATTTATTCATTTTGTCGATTTATCCTTGGCCCATACAACATTATTAATTACAAGTTTGGTTTTGCAAATAACCTATTCTTGGTTAATATATTATAACATGTATAGTCAGTGATAATGTGCGTTGGTTTGGTTTTTCTTTTCGTTTTGTTCCTCTAAAAGAGCATGGTAGAAAATTAATAAATAATAATAAAGTGACTACAGCATTAGTGTGTTTCGTTTATATTACATAGTCATAATTTTTTGTAGGAATTCTTAATGTTCTTAATAGCTAATATTAAAGTAAATGCATGCAAGATTATATAATGCAATAGTATTAGTTTTGTATTAGGTTTATTTGTAAGGGCGATCAATTCATCAGTAAGTGTATGTTGGTTGATACTTCTTAAGTACATTTGTAGTAGAAATTCCGGATTCTAAGAGCTTCATCCCAGAAGTTTAAAAGTTGTTTAAATCCTATTACATCAAGGTTGCAGCTGAAGGTCTTCTGGGTGATGTTCGTTCTGGTTGGGCTTGTACTCGTCAGTTTCTTGAGAAATTTGGTTCTAGGTGGTTTGTAGTAAGAGCCGTTGAGCATTATGTGGAAGCAGTCTTCTTGTTTTCTCCCGCATAGGTTGCAGCTTGAGGGTTGTTCTCGTTTCCAGATTCTGTACATACTATTGAGGTTAGTCGCCTTTCCTCTTAGAACGATTCTTGGTAGGCCGCATCTAAGGTTCACCAGAAATTTCACCATGTTTTAGGCCAGACTTAGTTCAAAGTATTCTAATCTTAAGACGTCCGTCTTCAGTAGATTGTAGTGCCTTGGTGTGTTACATCTCTGCATCTGTTCAACGTTCGTGTTGATGCAGGTAAGCCGATATTTTTCTAGGATCTTGTTTTTGTGATTCACTAAGTATTCACTATTTAGCTTCTGAAATTTTTCTTAAAGAGATGCATCAATAAAGATTTTCTTTGCTTGTAGCATCCAGTTATATCTTGGGTCTTTGGCCTTGGTATTTATTGCCTCGTCATAGCAGTTTTTGGCTATGCTGTTTTTTTTTGTGGTCATAATCTTCTCCAGGAATCTAAGTAGTGCTTTAAATAGCTGCATCTTGATGTTCTGCGCTCCTGTCTCCAGTCAAAGGTAATATCCAGCCGTTGAGTTGAATGTTTTAGTGAGTCTTTTAAGTAACATAGTTTGGAAGGTAACTAGTTCTTCAGTATAGCGGAGTCGCAATATTGGCGCATGGTATCATAAACATAGACTAATAGTTATTACAAAGAAATGTATACATTAAATTCCAATTTGCTAAAGCTCATCAGTGTTCGTATATAAAGTCAATGTTGCATTTAAAATTATATCTTAAATTTATTAGCGTTTGACCACAATCATTTTTTGTTGGCGTATAATGTATAAGTTAAGCGCTATTGCATATAACTATAGCACAATTAATGCATGTGTTGTACTTAAATGCTAATAAACAGTAATATATTTATTTTTATGTAGGGTGTGTTTATAGAACAAAAATTAAATTGGTAAGAGCAATGCATATAACGCAGCATATATATTACTGGTTTTTTAAAGTATGTTTTCCTGCGATACCAGTTCACTAAAATACATACATAATTGTACGACCTAATGTAAATTGTTATATAAAATAGTAAATTTGAAGCTTATTTATATTATTTACCGTTTGCAGAAGACAGTTTGTTGGCAGGTAATGAATAAATACTTAACCTCGAGAATGTAAATAATTGGCGTAAAATGCTTGCGAAACCTACTAAATGGTAATACAAAGTTATATTTGTATTTGCGTGTTTAGTAGTATATGAGAAAATTAAAAAAAACTTTAAAACAACAATATAACGCAGTCTAAGCAGCGCATTTTGGCTAGCATATAGATCTTACGGTACAGAATACTGGCGTTGTAAGGGTACACATTTTACTTGAATTCTAATATACATTGGTATTTTCACTTTTGCATATAGTATTAACAAGGAAATGGTTTCACATGGTACTCGCGAATTTCAAAACGTCATGTCTACTAAAATCAGACTACTTTTAAATAGTAGAGATCCAAATTAGCTCCATTGCATTTTGCGTTTTTTATTCAGAGAAGCCCCCAAAAGTTTTGAAAAATTCAAACTATAATATTTTACCGCCCTGTAGCTTGTACAGTTCTCATCCGATGTTGACATGTTTTCTAATGTTCAGACTCTTTTCTAAAATGCAATTTTACGATATTTTAAAATTTGAAATTTTTTTATTTTTTCGAAAAAATTAGTCTATAAAATTAGATCTTAAAAATAATGCTTTTTCCAAATTTTTTCAAAAAAATGAAAATTTTTGAATTAAGAGAGAAATAAGTGAGAAATAGCCAAAACAATGCAGATTTACATTGCTATGAAGGTGGATGTTAGTTATTTAGTTGAACTTTATTAACGTGTTATTTAAACCGATTTGGCGAAAAGCCATTCTTCCATCGGTAACACAACAATCATTATCAACATTACAATTAGTCATTTTGTATATTGATATTTTAAAAAGTTTTAACAACAAATTCAATAGTATATAGTACGATTTATAACTATAAATACTTACAATATAAGACTAATTACGATTAATTAAGATAAATGGAAGTTTGTCTATATTTGGTTTACTTTGCTATTTCTTTTATATATAAATGTTCTCACAATTTGCTCCTACATGCTAACGCTGAAATAACAAAAATGGAAAAACAACACGAAGAAAAATCTAACAACATTGAAATGCTTCAAAAGAGCTCGAACAACAAGAACCTAGTGATTTTCAACTTACCGGAAAAAATGAATAAAACCAAAGGAGAAACACAAAATAAAGTTCAAAATCTTCTAAAAGGCTTAAATCTTCTAAATATTAAGATCGACCAGGCCTATCGTCTTGATCATCCTCGCAAAGAAACAACACGCCCTGTGTCACTTCACGTTTTACGAATTAATGACAAGGAAAGAATTATGAAAGGAAAAGTGTTGCTTCAAAATAACACTTCAACTCAAAAAATTGGTATTTGCCCAGCATACACCCAACGCGAACGGCGAACTATTACTCTACTACTCGCATATGCACATCAAGAAAAGCAAAATGTTCCTTAAATGAAATTTAAGATCTGAAATGGAATACTACATCTGGAAACTCAAGGAACTACATCCCAGTGGACAATAAATGACAAGAAAGAAATAACTTAGCACAAAATTTAAATCCATTGGCCCATGTTCCGTCCAATTTGTTGAAAAATAGTATCCAGCTACATTATTATTAATTCATAACATAAGTTATGTACTATCTATTTTTAAAAAATCAAATTGCATTAAAAATTGTACTTAAATAATATATAATCAGATTTAAAAGGCAGACTCCCCCAGTAATGTATACTATCTTATATGATGAACTTTAAAATAAATTAACGAGTCCCACGGGCGCCAGCCCATATGGGACTTATTATATAATAAAAAAACAAAAAAATATATAAATGTTGTTACGCGTATTGAGACACCATTCTGAGATCTCACATTTGAACTGGTTTAGTGGAATTTCGAGATTCCTCACATCGGCTAGAATCAAATTCTAGATTTTAGTTGTTTAAAACAGTCCTGACTTTTGAAAGAAAGCTGTTTCTTTTTTTGGTCGGTCTAACAAATTCACTTGCTTATTTCCACTTTAGCTATCATACACAACAATATTATGGGTAGATCAGATCGTTGGTTTGTCGGGCAAAGGACTTGGACTACATTCTGTGTAGCTGAAAATAATTCAGTATTTTATACAATAAAAATTTCCCGCATCCAAAACCTATTGAAGCTGAGCAAATAATTAAACTTTTACTTAAAATAGTGAGTGACAAAATAAAACATTTTAACATCCACCGAGATACACAACAAGGTAGCCATTTCCAACCACAAACCTTTAAACCTACTCAGAAAATTGTAATGCAAAACCAAAGCACTTAATCACTATATAACATACAAATCGAACAAGAACATACTTAAAAACAGAGAGTACTGTCTCGCCTGATTGAAAATAACAGATAATTTTTATTCTTTATATTTTCACAATTGAAGAGGTTTTTGCAACAAAACATTGAAGAACGTAAATATTTATTTACAACTGGCGCTACTATTGCGCTTGCTATAAAGACACAGTAAGAACAAAAAACATCATTCACAAGTTTAGTATGATATTTAAAAAATATAAAGTAACGTTATTTTAAAACAGCCAATTTAAAATTAACTATGAAATAAATTCATATTATATAAATATTTATTGGCGATTCGGCAGGATTCTCGAATTGTAGCAGTTAAAGTACACCTAGCTCCAACAAGAAGTCCAACCACTTACAACTTTATCAGTTGGTACTTGTCCAAAAAGTAAGGAATGCAAGGGTTGTAATGAGCCTGCTTTTCGATATTCACTTCTTCTGCTTGCTTGACTGAAAGACTGTTCCATACGTATCGTCGGATCAAGAATGTATACACTTTGGATTCATAATAAAAAGCCCATATTAACATTGTTATTTAACTGTGAGTGTGATGAAACGCCAAGTTTGACAGGCAGCAATGAAGTAATTTGCCTTTTTTTGTTTTATGTTGTTGTCTCAAAATAATTACACTTTCTGGGATCACCTAAAAAATCAAAATTGGCTAAGGCCAATTGCCACATTGCAAATGTTTTCAAAATGTACAAACAGAAGCTAACAGGAAGCCGCTGACAGCCGACAAAACAATACTGCATATTAGTTTGGAGTGTATGACGGTGCGAAGCAACGTCCTTATTCAACTTTACAGATTTTGCAATTTAGCTAATTACCATTTAATTGTATACAGTGAGACGCGAATAAGACGGACTTGTACAGTGTAACAATGATAACACGGAGACTTTAGTGATACCCTCATATTACAAACACCACAGTGAGACCTTAATGATACGGGCACCATAAAAGGACACGAATAACTTGTACACTACAGTTGGACCCGTATATAACTGATATATAATGGAGCAGCGGTTGATGCAATGCACGCCAACGCACCCCTAATACTTAAAGTCTAGAAGTACAGACACCAAAGTTAACCGACAGTCAACAAAGTTACTAACTAACTACCAATTTGGAGTATACAATATTATTCAAAATGACGTGGATATATTCTGCTTATCTAAAACCTGGATTACTGAAATTAATGACGACTTAAAAAAGGCGTTTAATGAATACACCACTACGGTGACACTTGCGGTCGGAGGAAAAGGACAAAAGAGTGGAGGACTGATTTTAGGAATACGAAATAAAGTAGCAACAAAATGCGGAGTGGTACACCAAGATCGATACAAAATTTCAATTGAACATACAAGTCAAGAAAAACTCACACTCATCTGCTTTGCATATATTCCACCAGCATCTTAGTACAACAAACAAGTTCACAACCTCTTTCTACACACCTTTCAACTTTAAAGACAACAATGCTTGCTTATGGGCGACTTTATTAGCAGGATTGGCAACTTTACGAATGTCTCAGCACCGGTTACGAACTTCGAAAAAAAAACTCCTTGGACTCTCAAACAAACAAACAAGGGAAGAATTTAATTGAGCTTATAACTACTAATGCCTTAACAGTCTTAAACGGAAAAAGCCGTTCTGATCGGCAAGGTAAATTAACACTCATCGGGCACAATGGCAGCAACCTGGCAGATCTTTGCTTGTGTAACGAAAGAATGAACGAAGGAATCGAAGACTTCTTAGTAATTAAGTGCCTCGAATTTGATCATCTTTCAATGCTGATCACAACCGTGAATGCAAGACAGACACTAAAATACTTTGTCACTGTTGAAGAAAACCGAATAAGATGGGATGAAGAACGCACTATAAACTTCAAAACGCAACTGAGATCCGATAGCCTAGACCTTGACTTCAATCATTGCAACTTTAGGACCCTAAGAAACCTCATTTATGATTCATCTAATAAAGTGTAAATGAGCACTGAAACAAAGAATAGTACAAGGAAAATCTATGGTCCAAAATGGTTTGACAAAACGTGCAGCAATGCTAAACGCAATGCACTAATTCATCTACACAAACACAGGAAAGACATACTGCATGGTGGTCCTGCTACTGATAGTCTAGAAAGCTTTCTTAGCGCTAAAAAAGAATACCGTAAACTGTGCTCAGAGAAAACAATAGGTTTCTATGAGTTGGTGCAAAATAAAATCCATCACAGCAAGGACTTAACGAGCTACTGCAATGCAATAAACATGCTAAGAGATAAGAATCATAGCTTTAGGCCTAATGACATCACCAAATCCCAGTGAAATGCCCATTTCCGCACGGTCTTTGAAACCACAGAAACCGATGTCATAGAAGTCTTGGACTCAAGTAACATAGTTTTAGCATGTAATCTTGCCGTATTCGACGCTGAGATATTTATGACGGAACTGCTAATAGCAACAACAAAACTGGGACACAATAAATCCCCTGGAGCTGATGGGATACCAAATGAAGTTTGGAAAAGTTTAAACGCACAACATACAAATACCTTCTTTAATTACTTAATACTGCAAAAGCAGAACATATACCATTCAGCTGGGGAGAAATTGTAACTATACAATCCTAAAAAAGAGAGATACAGAACTACCCAGTAACTACCGTCCGATTGCTCTGATCAACACATTCACGAAACTATATACCTGTATCATGTTGGATAGACTTAACTCGTTTTGATTTGTGCATGAAACTATTATAGAGAACCAAGCTGTCTACAAGGAATGTCGGAGCTGTGCTGACCATATATTTGCACTATATAATTGCATCCTAAAACAACTTAATAGACCAGCCCTCCAGAAAAAAAGAAAACTAATTGCATTGTTTGTAGATCCTAGCCAAGCCTTTGATTCCATCAAAAGAGACAAACTTTGGACAAGATTTAAGCAAGCTGAAACATCTGACTGTGAGCTATGTGGAAGAGAAACAAAAGACGTTTTCCATATATCGCTCATGTCCTCAATGTCCTCATTAAAAATCACACAGAACAAAATTCCTTAGAACACTCAGCAAAGCAAGACCGACAAAAAAAAATCTCATACTGGAAACCTTTAGCTGCTACCCGGATGCAAACGGAATTGAACAAGTCTTTAACTTTTGGACAAAGCCCTAAGGACCAGGAAATTCTACTACAGATGCATTGAAGATAAAATCAAACCCGCCTGACTCCCCCATGTCCCTCTACCCTTCATTTAATAAATGAATTATATGTATATTACACTGCTCTCTTTAATGTTTTCCTTTTGCAATACCTGTAATTAATTCTTAGATCAACATACTGAAATATCGTGTACCATAACCCATTTAAGGTTTATTTTGTATCATGCAATAATTGAAATTCTCACCATGCTCTGCTTACAGGCTCAAAGAAACAAAATCCAAGAATAGACTA
>JAQFZE010001091.1:0-19898 GCA_034695245.1 Dicyrtomina saundersi | reverse complement strand
AAACGTCATTCACTAATGACGTCACAATTGATATATATAACAAGCCTAACTGCATGTTAGAGATAGGCAGTCCAGTCTGGAATCTACGATGAGAATAGATAGCAATTGTATCATTCATGCTATTCTCTCCTGACAATTGGTCTTAGTAAAAAATGCCTACCGCAACTCCCATCATACGAAGCCTTCGCCAGCCTATCCGCCTCCTTATTACCCCTGTAACCCGAGTGCGCAGGAATCCATACTAACACAACCTCACAACCCCTCTGAAGAATTAGGCATCTATCTATAATAGAATGACGCTTGATTGCTTTCAATTAGTCATGACATAATTATTTACATTAATCAACGTATGGGCTGTCGCTCAATAGTTATTATGCAGTACTATTATGATTCGTTTTGGACGTCAGTGACGACGGAAACGATACCTCAACATGAACTTTTGGACATCATGTCCAACATGTTCCAGGAATCACCGTACACGGTTTTCTGCCTTATTTCTCAGCGCACTTCCGCTTCTACATCACAAATCAAAATACATTTTATTACTATTAATTAATAACTGACCACTATACCATTACACGATTATTGATGATGTATATTGTAATTGATGTAATAATTGACGATCACCGTGTACCTCAATGCATTTAAAATACGATTCTATTGTACGTCAATACATTTAAATGTCATTACAATGTCACCGCAGATTTTCTTTTTTCTTATTTACTGCGTCAATTTTCTTTACTATAAAAAACAAACAAAAATTCCATTATGTATTAAGTTATGTTTCTGTGTTCTGTGAAATAAATCTCTTTCAAAACTTACAATCTTTTCTCAGCCTGAGACTCTCTCAGTTTTGTTATTTCTTTCCGTACTCAAAGTCTATTCACTCTAGTGACACTTAAAATATTTGAATAAAATATTTTATAAACCAACTTGAGAAAAACTATTTACAATAAACAGAATAGGATTCTTACGTTTCTGTACATGACTCACCCTAGAAGAATCAAACACCGTGTGTTTACATGTTTTTCCTTGTAAAAAAAGTTTTAAAAATGAGTGAATAGCGAATTATTTTGTTTCGCAAAGTAAAACCTCTGTTTTTTCCCATCCGTTTATACCGTTTATGTCAACGTGCTACAATTCCTGTACTCTAGCCATAGTGGATGCGCTCTCTACTATAGTGCCTTACATCGTTTCGTATGTGTGTAGCTCGTGTCTACCTATGTCCGATTGCTTATTAAAAAGAAAGTTCGTTCTTTAATTGTGTTAACGTTCCGTTTCGTGCTATATACTCAGTGCTGTTCACAATTTGCATGCGTACTTCTTTTGTCCTTGAAAAAAGAAACTTCTCTTTTTTCACTCTCCGCCAAGTCGGAGACTTTTGGAATTCCTGAAATTATTATGAAGGACTGGCTGTTACGCAAACAATTATAAGACATTCTTTCTAAGGCCCGTCTTGCGGCTCGCATTATCAAAAGTGCAGACCAGTTACCCACGTTAGTAAACGATTGTCATTGTCATAAATTTTATGTGAACGCTTTTATTGATACAGTGATTTAAACAAATTTCAGTCCTGTCCGCCAATAATTCATTGACGTTTGCCCTCACGATTTTGTGTCCTCAGTGACTCGTCGGATTCAGTACCGCACTGATAGTGATATTTGCAACGCGCGTGATATTTCACTGCAGTTTGCAATGAGCTCGTTGAGGCCTGCCGTGCAGCAGAGCAAGAGCGGATTAAAGCTAAACGGCTTCATCACGAAGCCGAATTATCACGCGCTTACGCAGGCAATTTACGACTTTGAGTGCCCTGTTCTCCTAAAACCCGTACAGTCAAACACTCCACTCTCACGCCTTCCATAGTCTACTGTTATTATCAAGTTTTTACACCCAGTGTGTCTTACTCCCCGGCAAGTACAGTGAATTGTTCATGCCACGGACATCTCAGTGCACCTCGACAATTTACGCCACCCCCGTACAAACTTTGCCGAGCACTCAGTTCTAGTGAATGCACCCCTAGTGACTCTGAATTCAGCATAACTAATGAGCCCTCGTCGTTCATTGGAACTAAAACCCTAAAGAATCATTCTACGATATATTTACTGTAGATTGAACTGTGATATCAGGCAACTTGCTGACTTTGTCCTCCACAATCTCCCGGACTCCGAACAGCCCCGCTGCACATGTTGCAGGAAGCAAATGAGTGATACGCGTTGGTGTCTGTGTCAAACCTGGTTACCGCGTCTCCGTGAATTAAACCGCACCTACGTCATTCGCAACAACTATTGTATTCCCGCACCTCCAACTGGGACTTTGTGTTGCCATACCGCGTCTTCAATTAGTGCGCCGCCTTTGCCATTAATCTTCCTAGCGGGGTCTAGTCCTGATCCTTGTATACATGACTAAGCTAGTCGCTTAGTAGTTGCGTCCTCAGTTTTCGTCCGCCTTTCTGTCCGCCCTCCCACCCGGGGGGCCAGTGGTTTTGCTCAGTCGAGTGACTGTCCGTAATACCAGTCTCGTCTGTGTGGATCTACTGGGCACTTGGGTGATTTCATCCACGAGTCTACCATATAGTGTACCGCCCAGTCAGGCACTCTTTTTTGCGTTTGTGAGGACCAACCTCACGAAAGGTTAGTATACCATTACACTATACTCTTCCAATTCTATTTATTACCCTCCTTTTTTCTTGGTGTACCAATATATACTACGATAAAATTAGCCCTAAAATACTGATAACTCATTGTCTGCTCGTAACAAGGAAGGTAGGACTTAGCCGTTGACTGCAGGCAATGACGCCATCAAAGTAGCTAATCTTGGTGGGTCAATCGTTTGGTCTCTTCACGAATTTGTGCATCGACAAGGGGATTAGATGTGTTGAGGCAACCACACTTTATTATATTGGTACATTTTCCTTTTTCTGGAACCATATTACTTTAAAGTGATATTCTAGTGCTACGTTCATATCATCAAGTGTATCCAAATCAACGCTAA
Source organism: Dicyrtomina saundersi (assembly GCA_034695245.1). Classification (NCBI taxonomy): domain Eukaryota; kingdom Metazoa; phylum Arthropoda; class Collembola; order Symphypleona; family Dicyrtomidae; genus Dicyrtomina; species Dicyrtomina saundersi. The sequence goes on along the minus strand of JAQFZE010001091.1, from coordinate 16,907 downwards.
AACCATGGAACATGCAACCTGGTGTACCCTCTACTAACTCCCTACGTCGCAAAATACTAAGCAATTTCAATCTACAAAGTGATCAAAGTGTTAGCCGCCGCCCTTGAATATCGAAAACGTACACAGACCAAAGGTGCCAGCTAGTGAAAAATTTAATAAACTTAAATTAACCCAATTGGTTGGTGAAGTGAGAAACTATTTGGACGCTAAATTTGTGGAAACTCCCTATTAAGGACACAAACCCAAAAGTATAGTGCTCCGAGCCTTTTTAGCATATAACCATTCAACTGAAACATCCCTACAACGGTCGTACGATTACCTACAGTTCCGCAAAGAGTTCTTTACCCAATTCAATAAATCTGACTTGTCTAAAGCAGACACCTCACTTAACGTAACGGTATTAGAGAACCCTACTACCCCTTCAAATAGCGAAAGGGATAACGATCCTATCATCTCTTATTAACCTGATACTCCGCGTCCTACTCCACCAGAACTCTCTACTATATCTAAACAACCTTCCAGTAGTACACTGATACGAAAAATAGGCCTTTTTACATACAAAATACACCATATTCTACATATTTATCCAATCTACATATCCAATCTATTTCCAGTTACCAGACAAGTGAATCAGACACTTCTATTAAAGATCAAGACACTCCCAACGGCAAAGATTTTGAAGAAACGTTTGTGCCTAAAGTAGCTCAAGCAGACAGTAACGACTCCCCTGCGCCCTCAACTTCAAACCCTAGCGGATTCCACGACGACAACAACGATTGTGATCAGCCTCCTCCCTCTAAAAAAGAGCACAGGAACGAGGATCACAGTTCCCTGTCGGATCCTAACGACGAGCACAGGGACAAAGAACCCAGTCCCACGCCTGATTTAAATAACGAAAGTCCAGCCCCCATTAACGCCAACTAGGCCAATAAAGCTGATTACGTTGTTCTTCGGCAATATTTACTTAAAAGCTTCAAAGCGAACCAAGAGAACTAGATAAACATTTTGCAGAGCCTCTCACCCCCTTGGCTCGACTAGAAGTCGAACTGTTCATCTAGGGCTTTAAGGTCATAGCACCAGATATAGCAAATCAACACTTAGATTGTTACAGGTTATATACTTATGCCACGACCAAAACTGAGGCAGAAAAGACGGCGCAAACCACAGCGTTAAATGCCCAAAAACCTCTTGAAGAGGCTTATAACAAAGCTAGAGCTGAAATGTGGACCATCGCTAAAGTATATCAAGCATAACTAGCTGCGACTCCGACTAGCAAGCTCGACACATCCAAGATTAGCTTACTAAAGTTTAACGGTATGCATAATCAGTGGCAAACCTTTAAACGCAGTTCAACGCCATTGTGGTTGCCGCCGCTAATTATTCTCCTGTCAATAAAATGCGCCTCCTTGCTGATGCCCCCTATGAGGGCCTAGCTATTTCGACTATTCCAGATCTTCAAATAACGGAAGATAATTGGAAGATTGCATGGAAACGCATGGAACAACGTTATGACAGCACCATGGAGGCGTGTCAACAAGCCATTTGCACTTTGTTACAATTCAAGAGCTTACAGATGTAGATCCTAAATGCTCTTTGAGCTTTAATAAACACAGTTAGAACTACAAGAGCCTAAATTAATGAAATCGACCTCAGTACCGTAAACAAGGCTGAAGTCTTGAATCTCCACTTCGTCTTAGCAAAACTTGACTTTGGAGCTATAGCTGATTTTAATCACTTGTTGCCTGACTCGATGGTACTTAAATTTGATGTGATTCTCACATACATCAAAAAAGCCAAGACCTTGGGCGTCACTTAAGGTATCAAGAAAAGCAGTTCGACAATGGTCGCCAGCCAGCATCATCGTTACTTCCGAGAAATAAGTGATAAACGAGTTGTCTTCCATATTGGATCCGGAAGTAAAACTGTTGGGTATTTTTCTGCTGGGTCACAAGGCAGTCAAACTTCTCAAGGCTCTACATCATCTTGGAAGGAAAAACCAAGGATACAACGCCCCTTTTTGAAAACTAAACGCAAACCAGTTTACGCCGTCACTCGTCGCAATTTCAGCTAATGTAAGTCTCCGGCCGTGCCAGTGATGCGAAAACGGATTAAATCTCTGAGAGCGCGTGCAAACTCCCCCAACAAGTCTTGGGCCACGTTTACTTGTGCCCTTTGCACTCAAACTGGACACGGCTTATTCCAATGCCCTCTATGGGATAAAGTGACTGTTCATAAACGCAAGGAATGGGTATAGGCCAAGAAAAGATTCTATAACTCTCTTAGTGGCCACCCCACCGAATTATGCAAAAGTACCAACACATGCCGATTATGCAATCAACATCACCACTTAAGTCTTTATCCGACTTCCGCTGTCAATCTAGTCGTTGTCACTGTGCAAGAAAACACTATTACGACTTGTTTATAACATTCTCAAGGTCTGCTCCCAAACACAGTGGTCAATATCGTGTACAACAGTAAGAAAACAATAGCCCGTTGCCTTTTCGACACCAGTAGTCACAGTGCCTTCATAACTGAAGAGTTAGCCAATCGAACAGACCTACCCTTATTGCCTACCTCACAAGAATATACCGTGACCGGTAGAGATGCGCTTCCAGCTTTAGGAAAAACGCAAGTTACGTTACAAGCGCAAGTCAAAGATAAACAGATGCTACATGTGGAAGTATTTGTCATTGCCAAAATCACAGCTCAGATTCCGAGCTCACTTATAAATGCGGCCGACTAGGCCCATCTTAACCAGCTCCCATTAACAGATCCAGGGTTTTACCAGCCCTCTAAAATCAATATGCTCGTAGAGGCCTCTGTCATCAAAGAAATCCTTGAATCCGGAGCCCGTAAAATCACTGGACAACTAGGGACCTTTAGTGCCCTAGAAACCTCACTCGGATTTCTGGTTCTTGTCAAGGCTACTGCGTGTTCTACCAGTTGCAATCTAATCGATGTCATCCAGGATGCTCCATTTAATCTCAAACGGTTCTGGTAAATCGAAGAACTTCCATATTAAAACATGTGTACACCAAAAGAAACGCAATGTGTAGAGCATTATAAAAAACATACTATTCGTATTGCTAGCTGAAAATACCAAGTACGTCATCCGTTTTGAGATAACCACCCCTTCTTTGGAGCCTCTGCTATGTTCGCTATCAAACGCTGGGAATCAGTTGAAAGAAAATTAGCAAAACAACCAAAAGCTCGTAAAATCTACCATCAACAACTCACTGCATTTCTCGATAACGACGAAATGCGCGAAGTTAAGGGTATACGTCTAGATACACAGCCGTTCCATACGATCCCTCAATATAGTATTCAGAAGACTACTAGTACAACGACTAAATTAAAAGTCGTATTCGACGCCTCAGCAAAAACCAAAACTCTAGTGTAATTAAATAACGTCCTTATGGTCGGCCCAACTATTCAAAATGAACTTTTCACACAACTAGACAAGTTTCGGCTACACAAAAAATTGGATTAATAGGGGACAATAAACAGATGTATCGACAAAATCTGATTCAACAAAACGATTAGGTCTATATATGGATATTTTAGAGAAAAGATCTATCTCAACCGCTCTGATACTTTTGGTTGCGCATTGTTCCTTTTGGTCTGAGCTGTTCACAGTTCCTGGCGATCCGGACGCTAAAACAAATTGCCGACGACGAAAAGGATAAGTTTTCAGCCAGAGCACAAGCTCTATTAGATGGCGTTTTTGTTGACGATACCATAAATTTACTTGACGACATTGAATCTGCCAAGCAAGTTCAGTCCTAACTAACAGAAATGTTAAAAGATGCCGACATGCATATAATTAAGTGGGGTTCTAACTTTAAAAACTGTTGACAAGAATCCCACCCGAGGATTGAGAAACTGAGTTACCGTTCAAATTAGACAAGGACAACACTGTCAAGAGTTTAGATCTACGATAGAATACGGCAACCGATACGTTCCAATTTAAGGTAAATATCGACTTTCAACGGAAACACACTAAACAGACCATCTTGTCATCTTGTAAGATAATAATCGATCTCGTCGGCATGCTAGGAAGCACCATAATTCAAACTAAAATTCTCATGCACCAAATTTGGCATAAGGAAATTGGCTGGGACGACACTCTTCCTGAAGCCATATTGAATACCTGAAATTCATATGCCTCCGCGTTTAAAAAGCTTGAAAAAATTACGATTCCACGATCTCTACAATATACCAACGATGGTGATTGGCAATTACATGGGTTCGCTGATGCTAGTGCCAAAGCATACGCCGCTTGTATTTATCTTCGAGGGTGTCATAGGATCAGCCACATGCTGATTTGTGGTGGCTAAAACCAGAGTGTCTCCACTGAAATTGGTGACAATTCCTTGATTAGAACTCCTAGCAGCAGTTCTCTTAGCCAAATTAGTCAAATTTGTTAAACGCGCTTGGAAGTTGCCAGACCGTGTAACACATTATTGAACTGACTCAACTGTCTGTCTGAACTGGATTCATAGCAACCCCAACCGTTCGAAACTGTTTGTTGCAAATTGAGTAACTCAGATTCAGGCCGCCTCACCAATGAAATCCTGGCAACAGGTAAGCACTGAAGACAACACTGCTGACTGTGCATCACGTGGTCTCCATCCTAACAACCTACAAGATCACTCTTTGTGGTCGACGGGTCAACCTTGGCTGTCTCAACCCTCATATGATCTACCTGATTTTAATCTGAATCCTGTCATTCAATTGAAGAGAAGAAGAGCGTCGTAACAGTCATTCGATCACATGCCATTGAAGATGTCTCTAATCTTACATATTTCAAACTTTCTTACTCATGTCATATCTCTTCATGGCAAAAAGCTGTAGCAATAACAGTACTTCTCCACCGTATATGCACTAATAAGTCATTTAAAGGTCAGGCCGTGCGGTTGTACTCCGCCGTTTAAGTTGCTGCTGCCGAGACCAAAATCAACACGTGAATACCATATGACGCTTATGCTGACAAAATTCGAGACATCCAACAATGAAAAATACGTTTTGGTTGCCGGTTTCAATCCTTGTGTCTATTCTTAGACGCAAAAACAGCGTCTTAGAGTGGGCGCAAGATTTGAAAATGCAAAAATCGCTTACGGATCTAAGCATCTACTGATTTTTTCCGGAGAACACCCGTTCATACGATTAATGATTCAACATTTACATTACTGACTCAGTCATGCCAGCAAACAAACCATTTACAACCACATCTGACAAATTTATTGGATGCCTAGTGCGACGAAATATATCAAATCTATTATCAAAAAATGCATGTTCTGCTTTTAATACCGCGCCAAACCCGGAAACCAGCTAATGGGACAATTACCTGCGGCTTGCGTTCGTCAATCCCGACCATTTCTTTATACCCAAGTCGATTACGCAGAACTATATCTGATTTAGAGTTTGTTGGGACGAGGACTAGCAAAGTTCAAAGTATGGATTAGCCTGTTTACTTGCCTCAGCACACGGGCTATTCACGTGGAATTAGTTTCAGATCTGTCTACAAAAACATTTTTACTTGCCTTCCGTCGATTCATCAGTCAACGAGGAAGAACATCAAACATGTACTCGGACAACGGCACCAATTTCATCAGAGCCAACAATAGCTTGATCTCTAGGGAAGAAGAAATAGCCAGACATCAAAAATATACTGATATAATTCTACCGGATATGTCCATGGAACATATTACCTGGCATTTCAACGCTCCAGCCAACCCTCCTGCGGGAGAAATATTGGAAATTTGCGTAAATTTAGTAAAAAACTATTTAAACCGGATTTTGACGCATGATAGTTACAATTGGCAAAATCTAGAAACCGTACTAGCCTTCACAGAATTCTCGACTTATTATGCCCGTCTCGAATGATCCTAACGATATGGAATCATTGATACCTGGAAATTTCTTAGTAGGAACACTAAGAAATGTCAAACACTGTCATCTCAGAACCAGACTTGGGTCATCTTCCATTAAATCGCCTTAAACAATTCCAGCTGATCTAACGTAGAGCGCAAGACCTCTGGAAACGATGGCAAATAGAATACATTACTGCTACAAAAAAACAAGAGAAATGGCAGAATCCGCCTACCAATTTACAACCCGGAGATTTAGTGTTTATAATGGTAGATAAACTCCCACCATTACAATGGAATACCAGGAGAACCAAAGCTTCTTCCTCCGGCAAGGACAGCTTAGTCCAAATCGTGACACTCAAAACTTGAGAACGATCCACTAATAAAAAGGGTGTAGTTAAGATCGGAACTAACGAAATCATCCGACCCATTATCAAGGTAGCCAAACTTTCAATCAAACACACAGAGGAAGTTAACCCAACGGAACTTCCATTAAAGGATAAAAAAGGTGATATTGAAGTCGTCAACTATATATCCAATAGTCCACCCCGAGTTTCTCCATGGAATTGGATCCTCACCAATCTCATTATGTTTGCTGCAATCAGCACTAAAGCTCACGCCACTCTTCAATTTAAATCTGACAACACCAGCATTACTACATACACATCCTTGGCTGACAAGAAATCATCCTATTAATCAACTCAAGCCATAATTGGTGCCTTTGCATTTATGTGCGCAATGTTCGGATTTACCGGAAATCTAGCATCTGCTATTAAGTTGGGGACGAGTCACAGTCTACAAAAGAATCAAACAACTTGGCTCATTATGAATCTGCATCTAGCTAACATAGTGACCAGTATGTTCTATATTCCTGTTAACGCCGTACGATACATCAACCCATGGATTATCAAAGGACTCACGATATGTTGGATGTATCCCTTTATCCACTATGTTGTGACCTCAGTAGCATTAATTACAATCTTTAGGATCACTGTGAATCGCTACATACGAGTAATACACACAGCTGTGTACAACATCATATATACACTACAATCTACTGAGATAATGATTATTGGAGCCTGGATCTTCTGTTTCTCTTTGTTTTCCTAACCATTATTTCAAGTTTTGGGTACAATTGGGCACCGTGATCCTCCCATTGCCACGTGTACAATCATTCAAGATAGCGCGTGTCGCTCTTCAAAGTCAACATTGTACTTACTGATCATCTTACTACCAATAATTACTATGATTTATAGCTACATTTGTATCTATGTACACGCTAGACGATCCAAACAACGAGTTCAAGCGTTGGAAGCCTCTACTACACCTTGAAACGACTTAACTAAAACGATTAGTCAAATCTGTATCAGCCATATCTTATGGTATTGTCCGGTCATGATACTGAAGACCTTTGAAACCAACGAAAGACTTCCATAGGTGGTGCATATGCTCGCCACTCTACCGATATCAATCTCGCCGTGTTTCAATCTAGCTATCTATGCCATCCGTAATCGGAAATTTTGACAAGCATAACTTTAAACGTATCGACTACATCGCAAGGAAATCAAGAAACCAAACTTGTTTCAACAAACGACCAGCAGCTGGAAACGCTTGACTGCCACTTTACTTCTTCTGATAAATGTAGTTAGTGCTGTAACTACCCCGGAACCAGACTATTTATTTGACAAATAACCTGGGACTTACAACCCGAAGCCTGACTTCAGAAAATTCAGTCAGTCCCGGCGTATTCATCACCAAATTCCCACCTGCCACCAAAACTTGCACTGGCTTCTAGTCAATTCCAACAAAACTGAATGTGCGCGGCATGAATTTTGTGGCAGGCCAATGGTCTTGGCAAATGGACAAACATGTATGTATCGATTCCTGTCGTGTCCTGATCTATTATTATCTGCAAACTTGGATAAAATCGAATGTCAAACCCTCGAAGAAGTTATTGACACCACATTGTACGGTCATCTTGGAACTCAATCGGATTTATGCGCAATTGACGCTTACACGCTCGCTGGATGTCAGCATTTTTCTGAAAAATTGGAATATGTTCCAGTCGCCATCCATGACCAACAATTATATGTCTTGGATGCCCTTAATGTATATCAACATAAACAACCAGAACGATTCAGTTCGTACACCTGTATTGACGGTTGCACCTGACTCCAATGTCTACAACAAAGGTGCATCGGAGACGCAAATTTCTGTCTTTATATGGGTTGTGCTAAATCAACAGGATTTAAATCCAACCCCACCTGCAACTGTACTTATAATCCTTTTATAATTAAGCATCGCCGTCGCTTAAAAGATAGATATATAACACCCAAGTGCTGGGGCCATCAACTCATGATGGTCAAAAAACGCGATCTCAGTCGCTCCCAAACGTTGCACACATGTTCAGATTGCAAATTAAACTGTACCGCCAGAAGCATTAGTGTCAAGAGCTCAAACAACATTCCAAGATATATTTGAGCTAAACAAAATCTTGGATTTATCTCGCTCATTCCTACCGCAAGTTTTACCGAACAGACATTCACTAATCAAATGTTAACCAGTCCTGGCAATACCTCCATCAAAGTCTAGTTCCCAGATGTTGACCAACCGGTTACTGCTATCCTAACATGTCCGCGTATTCCGATTTGCACCCTCCTTTGTTGCTACCTATGCTTGGAACGATGGGAAAATTGGAGATGCTATAGATACTGCCAATGGATATTACTGTCGAATCTCGGAATTTTGCTGACAATCCCATAGTGATTTTTCTGTATGTATCACGTTTAAATTACTGCATTTTGTGGTGGCTCAGTTTTTCGTTTCGCAAACTGTTTAAGACTATGTTTAACTAGTATCGACAACGAAACAAAACTCAAAAGCATACCAAGGATAAGGCAATTGAAATTTCCCTACTAAACGCTTAAGCTTCTAAGTTTTAACGATGTAATATCAACACTAGGTCCTCACGTTCAAGACGCCTGATGTTTTTACCTGGACCTCGAGTGACTCTTCCATTCATTGTTGGCTGTGAAACGCTCAGCCACGCTTGCAGCAACAGCGCTAGCAGGGCCGCAGCCACTTGTGAATGCCACACAATCGGCGACGTGTTCACAAGTGCTGTCTGCCTAATTACCAGATTTGCGCTATCGCCAATAGGCTAGAGCAGTTGTTTTAAGATCAAAAATTAACAAGAAACCGTACTCGGAACTATCACTATTAAAACAAAATCAGTTGCTCTACAATGCAAAAAACAACTACTCTATTATGTACCAAAACCTGTCGCCAAATGCATAGATTCCGTTTAATGTTGGAACCCCGACTCTTCTGCCTCTTGCTACGGCAACAAATGTCAGAAATTTGAAGGTAATGGCACTCTTGAGCAATTTAGATCCTCCGACACGCACAAAGGATGGGCTAATTGCCAATATTTAAAGACCTATTATTGTAACTAGCCATTTGTCGAAGATTGCCACTTCATTAAGATGTTTCTGGACAATCTGACGAGTAAAACTTACGCTATTTATAATTGCCCAAGCTAAAAATTCTCTGTTGAAGTCACAATAACATCCCATTTGGGCTATACGACGTTGTAAAATACTACTTGTATACAACGTGGGGTACCATTACACCTTCACAGAATCGATTTCAACCTGATATCCGTCTCAACCCCGCCAATTCCTATCCTCAACGAATGTATCATCACCAAGGAAAATCATTCAGCGTTAACTCCATTTAACGACCGCGGTGATGATAGCCTTAACAGAATTGGAGAAATTACGTGCTACACTGAACAGGATGCTTGAAAAATCAGCCTAAACTGTCACTCCAACGATGAGATCATCCGTGCTATTGTTGAAATTCACGGCATTAAATGCATTGATTCACTCTTCAATCCAGACAAGGTCATGAGGATCAAACCACTGCCACTACATTTAAAAGCTGGCGTCCTTGTCCCTCGAGCAGGAGCAATCGTGTTAGAAACGTCCAGCAGTGCTCTGCTAAAAATTTAATTTTCATCAGAAATCCTCAAGTTAGTGAAGCAAGTGCAGGATAATACCTGCACTGTTGAATTTATTAAATTGACTGGTTGCTACTTATGTGTCGTGTCCGCAACCAAATTTCCTTTAAGGACAAGTTAAAAAGGGTTCTAGTGATTGATTGATTGATTGATTGATTACTTTATTGTGCCTAAAAGCGTTGCACTTATGACACAAAGTTAACAAAAATATCTTTGAGATTACATATTTGATACAATTGAATTCTTAAAAATCATAGCATTATTAAATTGGTAGTATTGGAGGTCACATGGTTGTGCATTGTTAATTCTAGGAGTAGAAATTGGTTTAATAGTCAAATAGCTAATTTTGACGTGGATATATTGTTTTGATTTTAAGTAGTTTTATCGGTATTATTACAAGAGTATTTATCGATTATTGCGTATAAAGCTACATTATATTATTTTATTTAGATACTTGTTTGTTTAAGCTGCGGGTTAGATCCAGTTCAAGTTGTTTGATTTTTGTTGAGGTTTCGTCTCTATGGTAAATTGCTTGATGTTTTTGGAAGTTTGAAATTCAGAAACTTGATCTTTTTGGAAGTTTTGAGTCCGGAGACGGTAGTATTATACTTAACTGAAGTATGTTATTCAAATGAAATGAATTATTAAAAGCAATAAGTTGAGGGTGATTCCTTGGGCTGTATGTTAATTCGGTCGTTTTATCCTTTTGTAGTATTAGGCTTGTCTTGGTCAGTATATATTAATTTTTGTAACCAGTAATTTTTTAGAGTTTTTTTCCTACCAAAATAAACAGTTTGTTGTTTACTAGGCACTTGTTGAATCCTTTTATTTTATATTTTTTGTTGGCTTTTCTTAGTTTTTTGACGTGCAGTATTAGCTCTTTTTTTAGTTCTTGTTCTTCTTTAGTAAGATTCTCACCGACGATAAATTTTGATACAATCAGTTTTTTGCTATTAAATATTATTTCTGTAACAGCAAAGGAATTACAGAGTTGTAGTATAATTGGCGACAATTTTTAATATTTTTTAGTCTCCGTGCAGTAAGTCCATTAGCATGCTTGACCTACATTAATTGATTTATTACATATTTTGAAGCTTCTGTTGGGTCATCAGATTCTTCTGTTCCATGGAGTATGATGTAAGCCTTGTCAACACCGGAGCTTTTGTTGGTCAAGTTTTGTTGAGTTTCTAGTTTTTTAATCCGGATAACAAGGTCACTTACTTTTGAAGTAATTACTGCCATGCCTGCTTTTACTGCCTTTGTGACTGTTGCTGATAGAGTTCTGTCATACTTGTCTATTTTATTGCTGATGGTATCGATAAGTTAGAGTATGTTATTCATCATGTCTTCTGGTTTTGGTTGTGAATTGGATTTTGTCCAGTTTTTACCCTATTTCGACATGATTATTCACGATTTGTCTGTCTTGTTATCTTCGAAAAGTCAAAATATGTTGTTTTAATGGTTCTAGTATCGCCTTTTATCAATTGAATCTCTTTTTTGTGCCAGTCCATCTAACAAAAAACCGCACCTCCTTACAACTATATGTAAACTTTGATTTTCCTGAAATTGATATGATGTGCACTCTTAAATGTACCTAAAATGAAGTGCTTATACACTTATAAGGTCACGTAGACTACCTTGCTAATGAGGCCATCAAAAACCAAAACTTATCCAAGTCGTATTCTCCTAGCATCAGCGACAAAGGATTTCATTTCTTATTGTTGATTGGATCCAGATTCTCGTTGCCTGGATCACTCGCAGAGCTATCGTCTTTGCCCTTCTGATAATCAGCATTTTTACCGCCTATGGAATTTTCAAGCTCATTATCAACAAGCTCGTTTAGCCATGTGTTTTGATCTTCTACATGTGTCAGATCAACGTGGGGCAGAACGAAGAATTATGCATCCATCTATAATAGAATGACGTTTGATTGCTTCCAATTAGTCATGACATAATTATTTACATTAATCAACGTATGGGCTGTTGCTCAATAGTTATTATGCAGTACTATTATGATTCGTTTTGGACGTCAGTGACAACGGAAACGATATCTCAACATGAACTTTTGGACGTCATGTCCAACATGTTTCAGGAATCACCGTACACGGTTTTTTGCCTTATTTCTCAGCGCACTTCCGCTTCTACACCACAAATCAAAATACATTTAATCACTAATCATTATTAACTGACCACTATACCATTACACAATTATTGATGATGTATATTGTACTTGATTTAATAATTGACGATCACCATGTACCTCAATGCATTTAAAATACGATTCCAATGTACGTCAATACATTTAAATGTCATTACAATGTCACCGCAGATTTGCTTTTTTTCTATTTACTGCGTCAATTGTCTTTACTATAAAAAACAAAGAAACATTCTATTATGTATTCAGTTATGTTTCTGTGTTCTGTGAAATAAATCTTTTTCAAAACTTACAATCTTTTCTCAGCCTGAGACTCTCTCAGTTTTGTTATTTCTTTCCGTACTCAAAGTCTATTCACTCTAGTGACACTTAAAATATTTGAATAAATATTTTATGAACTAACTTGAGGAAAACTATTTACAAAAATCAGAATTGGATTCTCACCTTTCTGTACACCCTCTCAACGAGTCTGTTGAGGTTAGTGTGACAGTCTCACACACCACTTAAGACAGTGTGAGGCCTCGACATTGCTTGCAGAGAACTCTGGCTATCACTGAATACTCTAAACGGAAGATTCTTAGTGCCATTCTCTAGCAGCCGTTGGGCTGCCAAGGATATACCAAGGATCTCACACTGGAATACAGAGGCATAAGCACCAAGATACACAGACGATGCTTACAGAGTTATCCTATGGTATCTGTCCTCAATCACAACTCAATAGCCAGCATCATCACAATCATGTGAGCCATCAGTGAAGCAGACCATCCAACCCCTAAAAAAGGATAGATCATAAACCCAATCCACCCACGACCAAAGCTCAACACCGTCTCTCTACTCTCCGTTCCTTAGAACAACCACTTATCGTTGACACTATATGTATACGTCTGAGAATAAAGTTGATCCACCTTCTCACCAATGAGCATATACCAAACCTATCCAATCCTCAAGTTATTGCCCTGAATAGCACATTGTAAATGACCCCTTTAATGTCAGCAAAGGCACATAGAACCATCAGTCCCAATAAAGGGCCATCTTTACATACGCTACTATTCAATGAATAGCCGCATCCGTAGAGAAGCCCCTCAAGTACGCAAACTTATAATTAGCCCTAAGCCTGCTCTTCAACTCAGGTGTTCTGATGTGCCCGTCTACCAGTTTCCCCAGGACCTTCAGCAAAACAGGAGCTAGCTGTAAAGGCCTTCATAAAGATGCATTACAGTAGTCCCACCTACCCGGCTCAGGTAGAGGAGACTACCCTAGATACCAGCGGTACAGTGCCCAATGCCATGCAAGCCTGATAGAGAGCAACCAACCGCTATAAAATTACAAGTAAACTCCTTTGCAATAGCACAGGTTGAATACCATCAGATCCGCAGACTTGTATAAACTAAAACTTCAAACAGCATTCTGCACCTTCCTCTCAGTGACGATCCCTGAGCAGCCATGCAATTCCAGGGAGCACATACCATGCCTAATGATATGCCGCTCCCCACTATCAAGCCTAAGAAAGTGCCGAAGAAGAACATACAGAGTTTTGTTCATTGACGTCGTGGACCGATTCGCCACAGCGTTGTGAATTAACTCCAGTATCCTCGTTACATTGCCCTCCAGATTTTGAAAACACTTTCCAGCATCTCCATACTTACTTACACCACTACAAAAGTCAGTCCATAACCTTGATTTTGCACATCAAACAGCAGACAAATAAACATTACGAGCTTCCTTATACTCTTTCTAAATTACAGGGTCACGTCTATGACGACACGCTCTCTTTAAGGGGGTGGTTACACCCACTCAAAGAGCAGTAAACTCAATTGTCTACCACAACGCCACCCTGTCTCTTTGTCTTTATGTCCTTAACGGGCATACCTCATTAAGAGAGTCCGTAATGGAATTTCCATTGGCAGCCGCCTCAGCATCAATGTCATTGACGCTGTACAGTTGCCCATTAGGTACCATGTGAACTTTCTCCCTCAAACAAACAGAGTACCTGGTCCAATTTACTTTTCTGATATTTCTACTACAAACAGCTACTTGCAAGCTAGCTGAAACACGGAAACCAATTTCTCTGTTATCAGACCCTGATTCATCATCTGAAACAGCTCATCCATCAACCCATGCCTCAACTAGCATATTAGCCAGTGTGATGTCAATTACCTCTTTTGTTTGCTACTACAAACGTAGGAGCACTACCCTGATTCACAACCGATAAATCAGTAGTCAAAATATAATCAAATAGTGCCTTACCTCTGCAACTAGTGTCGGTGCTGCCCTTTATTATGTTATGTGCATTAGCATCAGTCCCCATGATAAAAAGCAGCTTATTGACTTGACAATAGTCAACCAGCTTGCGCACAAGATCCCTAGGAGAATCCGTTGCTTCACCCGGCATATACACAGATGCAAAGACCATCTGACCTTTACTTCAACACGTTACAACAGAGACCAAGTCCCTGTTCGTAAACCCTACCAGCAAATGAGCTTTCACATTCCTAGAAATAAAAACAAAAGCACGCGGTATAGTATGCAAATCATAAACAAATCGTTTGTCAGCTTTACCTTAACACGTCACAGCCCGTTTATAGCAATACGGTTCCTAAATAAGACATATGTGTCAGCAGATTGGACGGTTACGGTGAGTAGTTCCATTTAGGTGAAGTTTGTGTCGCATCACTCTATCGCAAAGACCGCATATGCTCATGGCCGCCGCTTTTGAGTGATGGATGTTAATTTGGTTCAGGTCAATAGTGGATAAGGACATGTGAAACCTGAAACCAGGAGCAGACAGGAACCTTTCAAAATCTACATCCATTTTCAAATGCCAAACCTAAAAGGGCTGCCTGCCCTTGGTAATCAGCTTTCTAGACAGTAGCAACCGTGACCCTGTAACCAGTTCTTGGTTACAATCTTTAAGAAGGACTAGCAACTTCAATAAAGCATCCGGCATACTCTTCGCAGATCCCTGTCTCTCCACTTCTACCCTGTTCTTAGGTTTCAGGCATATCAGCCAGACCAATTAGAACTGAGTTCCTATCAGCAGGAGGCACTGAACAACCAAAGCTATCCACCAGATTCACAACCTCTGGGCTCTTATTAACCACGTTCACTACAGGTGGACCAGCCTTAACCTTCTCTCTTTCGCGCGCACATATCTCCTTCTTGCTGCAGGTTTTCTTTTTGGGTTCAATCACCAAAGGAGAGCCACCAGACCTCAATAGATCAGATGACGTACTACCGCCAGCCGATCCTCCATCGCTTTGCTTCCGACTCCCCTCTTCATTTTCCTCTGCTCCTTCTTCCTTCTATTCTGATGGGCTTTTCTGATCTGTGCCGAAGACGTGACCCTAGGAGGAGCAGGTGGTATACCATCAAACGGGCGGGTAGCTACCCTAATATTTCTAGCAGCCATTCCTCCTTCTCCTCCTGATGTTTTGGAAGTGTCCCCCTCTAGCGTCTTGCCTCCTTGCCTCAGCTCATCAGCCAAGTTTTTCCCACCCTCCGTCAGTAAAAACCCCCATTTCTTTACCACAACCCACATTAATGGTCCCCGAAAAACTAGTACTCCCTCCTGGACTAGTCACACGAGTCACAGAAATTGAGTCACATGACGACCCCTCTAACAGCTCAGTCTCTATCTCTAAACCCACCTCCTCCCCATTGGCTACCATAGTATCAGTAGCCCCAAATCCTAGCTCCATATCTGAAACAACGCAAGTCGGCACAATTTAATCATACAGTACTACCACCTTGAATCCTATAAGCCCCAACCATACAAGCCTGACAACAGCCTGTATCCAATTTATCCTGTTATAGCAATTCCATACAATGTGCAATGGTATCACCCCCCTATATATGGGTAATACATAAGGGATTCCAATATCGTAGTGCTCCGCTGATGACACACTACTAATCCAAACCTAGATACCACTACCATAAGAGTACATAGGATCTCTATATTCAGTCATTGGCCAACACAAGGTCCACATAATTTTTGCGTACCAGGTTACCATATGACTAGAACACCTAAACAAAATCCAGCAGTCCTAAACAAACATTAAAAGTATTAGCACCCGCCTACTCAATTTTAAACAACTAAAAATAAAATAAAGTTAGCATGATAGTCAATAGTACCCTTATGACGCCATCAAACGGAAAATTTCTGAACTACAAAATAGAAAATTCCAATCACCAACGGCTCAGTCGTTGCAACAACCTTAACAGTATTTGTCGGTGGACCCATTTCCACCGCAGCAACAATAATAACCGCCTTATTATTTCCCAACCTATGCACACAGGGTATTATTCAGTTCCACCATATTACAACTACTCTCCACCGTATGCTCCACAGCCGCAAATGGCTTCTTAGAATCCTCAGTCAGTGCCGAGCAATTAATTTACAGAGCAACCAACTCCAACCCCACAACCCATTCCAAAACCTCAAACTACTCCAAACCAACCGGCTCCAGAGCCAACCGCTCTGCCCAACAATCGCTTGCAATCACGGCAGGCCACCACCGCTCCTACGAGAGCATCAAGCCAGAAAAGTCGTAGCGCCCTCTAAAATCCTTTTCAACCTTCACCGGAGAAGAAACAAAACTTATATAAGGATGAAAATTCCACTTTCAAACCTTCAAAGCAAGAAATCGCGATAACAGCTAAAGCTGTACAAACTAGAATGATGGAAATGCAAAGGCATAAGTCAATCCAGATATAGTCGTTGCCAAGAAACCAAATGTGTGGATAAGATGCCAAAATACGGAGGTAAGAAGGTGGCCAGCAAATACCTAAATAAGTTCAACTCATATATATACTTGTATAAGTTTCCTCCTTCCGTAGTCCTAACTATGTTGAACAAGGTGTT
>JAQFZE010001090.1:0-19922 GCA_034695245.1 Dicyrtomina saundersi | reverse complement strand
GCTATATAAATCTACTTTTGTCTATGTACTTAGGTAGTTAATAATTAGTAGCGTGAATTAATATCTTATACATCACACGTGTTTAATTAGCCAAATGTAATATTTCTTTTACTGTTATGGTTTATAGTTTACCGACACCTTAATGCATGAGCTCCTCCATTTAAATTAAATCCGTATTACTCTGCAATCTGCAATTTACAATAGTCACTGCCCTGCGGGAAATTACTGATTTCTAGTTCTATTTTCCATGTATGTAGCACTAAGCCGCAGTTTTAAGCCTTAAGGAAAGTTACGGACGGATTGACTTTACAAATATTAATTAAATGACATCTGCGTCTATAGTGTAATGGAAAATGGAAGGTGAAAAGTGTGAAAACGATACGCTGAAGGATTATTAGTCAGCATTGATTGTCGATTATCGCTGTATTTTATAAATTATAATGTTTGTATTAATTTGTTTTTACTATACATACGCCATCAATTTTAAGCTTTCCATCTGCAGAAAATCTTTCCGCATAGTGACACCGGCTAGGCTGGAGTGACACACTTTAAATTTAAATCAAACTTAACACCACCTCACCATCAGTATGTATATTAAGAGATGCAAGGGTTAGATGTGGATGTTTGGCTTACATTTCGTTAATGAATGGAAAATTCGTACGTCATATACCTAAAGAAAGGTTGTTGCTAATTGATGGTTTACACCTATAGATAGTTATATTCGGTTGTGTATGGTCTGGGGATAATAATAATCTATGCATAAACAAATAAACTTGTAATTTAAAATAACAGCAGTGGTCTCTATAGATAAGGATATACATAAATTGTAGAACGGATGGAGGTAGCATGTGTTTGGGTGTATTCAGGATGTTTATTCAAACATTGTACCTACAGAGTACCAAGTGGGTACAGGAGCTCTGTATATGTATAATCTATGTCATGTAGGTACATTAGATAATTTGTACGGTGTGAACAGGGATGGTTGGTATATGAGCATAGTTGGAGTATTAGCATGCCCACACACAAGCTAGAGTAATAGGTCATGTCTTTCTTTTCGTATTAGTTAGGACTGTTGGAAGCCAAGCATGTGAGTATTATTATTATTATCTGTAGTGTTTGTCTACGCAGTTCTACAGAGAGCATGGGGGATGAAGTGGCGGTAATCTGACTCTGTGACGACGAAGACATCCTACTGTCTGTCCTGGCCAGAGCCAGAGAATTAATGTAACTGTTACCGTTGTTCAGCAACTAAGGTTTATATCAGTACTGCCTTACATTGAATTGTTACATTAAAGTAAAATCATTACGTATTTTGACTCTGATATAAAACTGGTTGCGTTTCTCACGTTCGTCCCGCTGTTGGGACACTGCAATAATTATGTCCAAAAAATTAATTATTCACGGTTATATTTTATAAGTTAACATATTTCTGTTTTCACTCTATACGTAGTCCACAAGTAATATTGTTTTACATGCACACATTATATATATTAGCTTAAACTTAAACTTGGCTTGAGAGTTCCTGTATAGATATTTCGCTCCAATAATTACGAGCCATACTAAAGTATAATAATTACTTCATCATTTTTACATTTGTATTTATTGTAAACTTGAAACTTACAATTAGATAATATGACTGTCATAGCACAGTAGGCAGCGGGATACTTCTGTGTTTTTGTTCTCTGTTTTTTGGATTTTATTTTATCACTGCACTTTTAACGTACAATTATTAAGTACAATTTAAATTAGGTCAGCTACATAATTAGTGGTAGGGAGAAAATAGGTACTGTTTCAAAAAAGCTTTTATCTGATTGAAATTGTGTGATTGCAGAGACTCCAAAATGTATAAGTATAAACTAATAATTCTAATCTAAAAATACATAATATCATAATCATTTTGTCTACTACATAATTTGTTACCGTTTTGAGGCTTTTTATTTATTTAAAAGTAGTACTGTGTAGGTAGGGTACAGATTGTAGATTATTAATATTACGCATAGGAAAAATCCAAATGTTTCCCTAACCTTGCATAGATGGGTACATCCATTACCATTGCCAGTTATCCATTATCCGTAGAAAGAATTAGGGATTCGCATCAGTGAGACCAAACTAGTCGTTCATCAATGAAAATAATGGCAGTACGCGATTTGAATTAATGTCGTTCTAATTCTTATTGTGAGGAGTAAGTAAGTGTACATAATTGTAAATTGTACGGAGGTGCAGTCATGGAGTATGTGATGTAGTGGAAGCACGATCAACATCAGCTAGTTGTGTACTACAAGAATGAAATGGCCATTGAACACAGAGGAATAATGCATTAAACATAAGAGCTCTTCCGTCCACCAAACCAAAGATATGTATAATGGTGGTGATGGAGAACGTGCATGAAATGATTTTTCTTTGGCTGGTCTTGGTCAGTATTAGTAGTTTAGCTTATGTCCGTAGTAAGTAAGTAGTAAGGAGTAACTTGCGCTATCAAGAATCAGGACCATTACCATACTATATGATTAAGGAATAAAATCCAAGTGGTTTCAGATCGCTTGAATTTGAATCTTCATCATCTTCAAAGTCGTGCTGAGAAGAGTATAGGAAAGTAGGAATGCATTAACTTCATTATATATTAGCCATTTAAAGTTTTGAGACAGAACTTTTTCCTGTGTGTGAGTGTCTGTAGCGGTCGTGTTCATCGTCTACTGCATGGATTTGGGTTTTGCTGATACTGCAGTGCTTTTTTCAATCTGAGGTTGATGCAGTCGTGGTGTGGACCTTATATATTATGTTCTCGTATATTGACATCACAAGCTTGAGAAAGGATTAATAAAGTATAGGTAGGTAGCAGGTGCTAAACGTTGAGGCATCAGTATTATGGTCGTGGTATAGCTTAGGTTAGGAGTTAGTGTATAATATAATATACTTTACTGCACCTGAGCTTGTTGTTAGTCTGAAAACCCACATTTGACATCCATCACGGTCATGGCTTCCTTTTCACTTCCAGACATCATGCAGGCTCTAACTCTGGGGCAGTCATCGTTGTTGTCGAAGAGGTTTTCAACATCATACATATGCACTTGTCTCGTCTTCGTCTTATTATTCTGTTGCCTTCATTGTGTTAGTGATGTTGAGAGTGTGTGCGCTCCAAGCTTTTTGTGATAAAGTGGAAGTAATCCATATAGTTGTAGTTGTAGTTTCTTCAAGTCTTGCATAGCTGTAGTACTTGTATCATTCAAAGACTGAGCTGAGTGAATGGGTGAGAAAAATTGAGGGATGAAGTATCCATATGGGAGTTGTACTACACTCTACGTCTACAGTACTATCAGTCAGCAGTCATAATAATCTCTGTATATTGTTGGATATTTGGATTTGGATGAACGTCGGGTGATTGCCTTTTCATCCTTAGTTGTTCATGGGCTAGCGGTGGAAGTAGTCTCACTCAGTCAAGTTGAGGCAACATGTGTTTTCTCTCGTAAGGAATCCCCTTGTGCTTACCTCTGATATTATTATGATGGTAATGGTAGTGTGAACTCCAGCCATCTCTCCGGACTATGTGCGTGATTACTGATATACAGGTCATTAGGAATCGTACACGTTCTTGGAGTGTGAAGCCGGGATATTATCATAACCATATAGTTGTAGCTGTGGTGCTGCCTGCAAATTTTTGTATTGTTGACGTTTTTGACATTTAAGTTCTGCTGATACCCTCATACGGTTTTTATTTTCTATGGTCTTGTGAGTTAATAATGCCGTTCGTAACAGTAGTGAGTTTAGGAGCTTCGGCTGCCACAGATTTCATTTCCTCTGCCGTGAGAACAAGTAGCATTCATTGTGATAATAATGGAAAATCCACACTGACACGAATCAGAGCTGTCTGTGAAGACGAGCTTTTTAAGGAGACAATTTCGTGTAATTCTGGGTTTGATAGTGTTCACCATGTTCACCACCATGGTCATGGAAACGGAAGTAGTTCTACTACCAGCGTGGTGAGCGGGCGGAGAAAAAGTGTTAGCTTTGTGGATTTGTCATCAATGGGGAAATTATCTGGAGCACCACCTTCAGAGTCTGGATACAGTTCCGCATCCGGATCATCCAGTTCCAGTAGTGGTTGCAGTACAGTTTACAATAATAGTGGTGAACGTGAGCGGGATGTTACTGTTTGGTGTGATGGGAAAGATCATGGTTCCAGTTCTGGAAATAGTGGTGGTGGTGGTTGTGCTAACGGTGGTGTCACACTTGGAAAAGCAACTGTTTTTAAAAGTTGGATTCGTAATAAGTTTAGTTTGTCCAAAAATGGAAAGTATTCATTTGAAGGAAGCACCATCAACTTAGGACATTTTGGGATCAAAGCGGTAATTCCATAATAGTGTAACTATATATATAATTATTTATTTT
The DNA here is from genome assembly GCA_034695245.1 of Dicyrtomina saundersi. Lineage (NCBI taxonomy): Eukaryota > Metazoa > Arthropoda > Collembola > Symphypleona > Dicyrtomidae > Dicyrtomina > Dicyrtomina saundersi. The sequence continues at coordinate 15,536 of JAQFZE010001090.1, read as the reverse complement.
ATTAGCGAATTATATATTATAGGTTTATAATTTCGTTACAGCAGCATTTTTTACTTGACTATGTCAGCTTTTATTTTTTCTGTGTCAGCATCTGCATCTATTAGATACTGTTTTCATAATATAAATATTCTTTTAAGCTTATTGTACTTGTAATTGTGGATATAAATTTCAGGCGTCAACAATCAACAAGTGTTATGGGTTGATTAAAAATGATGTCAAGTACAATTAATGTTTACTGCCAGGTAGTAGTCGTTCTACAGTGTCAGCGTCACATTTCCACTTAAGATTACTGTACGAACCATATAAAGTCTGTGGGTAATTATGTACTTGTAATTATACGTATGTAGTCGATGAAATTAAAGTGTACCATAACGGACCGCTATGTTTCTTAATATTTAAAGTTGTGGTAAAAAGATTTGTTGTGGGAAGTGAGATGTAACTTCTTATTACACCAGCACTTCTCTTTTGTTCAATCCTCTACGATTATTTCTTCACACTTCCCAGCTGTCAGGCCATTATGTTTTATTATCCCAAGAATTATCGAATACACAAGTTTGATTTCATACTTCTGATTTGCTGGCATCCGACAAATTTCAATTTTCAATGAGCACAATTTTTTTTAGTTGTATTTTTTTCTTCTTTCTTATTTCATAGTGTGCTCAAGTGGGTTGTTCAAACGAGTGATGAGCCCTTATTTTCAAATTTAATATGGCTCGTCTAATCATATATCATTGTTTGCTGTAAAACGTGTATATTTTAGTTTTGTGGTTATGAAACGCTTGACATTTTGAGCAAGAATTAAATGTGTGGCCTTGCAATAGTTTATGTAATACACAGTACTAATACATTATTTGTTCATAAAATGATTCACATGTTTGAATACTGTAATAATTTTTTATAGAATAAATCTCTTCTCGTGGATTGCACTCCAGACACAGAATACTCAAGTAGAAAGTCATTTGAGCTCAAGCGAATTCCGAATGAAAGTTGGAATGGGGAAAATGATTGTAGTCGAGAGATATTGTCTAATGTAGAAGACAGTTGTAATTTATTTGTTCGAGAATGTTTAAAAACATACTCTACACCCTTCTTGGAATTAGTTGATAATCGACGTCGACAAACGGAAGATGTGGTGGACTCCATTGGAAAAAATGGATCTTTCAACAAAGGCAAAAATGGTATCCCGAGTTTGGATATTGAAAATGCACCCTCCTCTAAAGCACCCGACTGGTTTTGGAATAGCTGGAATCAAGGGAAAGGAACACAGTTGGATGAAGCTGGAATAGCCTTAGAAGGAAGAGTTGTAGTTGTGTACAAAGAAGAAAATTTGGGTGATCGATTTGTCCAAGTCAAATGGGATGATACGGAAGAGAAATTCTTCTTCATTGTATGGACGCAGGATGCCGGACGAGACTGTATTTGTAAGCTTGACTTGACGGATGCGGACCCGACATGGCACAGTGAGCATAAGTTGACTCTGGATAAAGAACTAGTGCTTCATAGTGAACAGCGAAAGGGTCTCTTGCGGAATTTGTACGTCATTTGTGCAGAGCTGGGATGCTACGAAAAATCTTCTGGACTGGCTTCATCGGAAAATGTTGATCGCGTGGATAAAATTGTAAAACTCTTCCAGCGGGTTGCCGTAAGTTTTTACATATGAAGTTTACTTGTACACGAATTCTGATGTTCATTAATCGGCACAGTAATTTACAGTAGACTTTCTTTAACAGTTGACAATTTGTTATTTTCCAGCTTTTCGTATAATAATGTTTCTATTTTGTAGTTTTATAAAAATAAGTTTTTTGAGATATCATCAAATCGTCCTGATTATTTGATTACTTTAAACCCTTAACTCATTCGTCTTTTGGTTTGTATATAACGCCATTTTAATTTTAGTACTCGGTAAAAATATAGTAGTTTCTTGTCCCCTTTATTTTTCTATGCTTTTCTGACTCAAGCATAAAAAACAAAATGGCTAATTTAATCTCTTCGGAGAAGTTAGTTGTAAAGAATTGACCAATTGCAATAGCTATGCAATTATGTACCATTGATGGCGCTGTTAGTGAATAGAATAGGAGGACAAAATACGTATAGAAGTAATTGCATGCTTAATTAGTATGAATATCAGGAGTTTTATAGGGGTCTGCGTTACTAGTGGTAGTCGTGCCAGTGTCGGCCGCTATAAGTGATGCCACTTTTACAAATTTGAGCAGAAATTGAAAAAGGAAAATGTTATTGTTGTTGTTATTGTTGTCAAGGGTGTTAATGTTAATTACATATCATTTACTCTTTTGAGAAATCATGATACTTAAAAGTTTCCGGCTATCATAATTTACTAGGTCGAACTCTCCTGTGGAGACAGAAAAAATGATCCTAAGTCCATAGGGAAATCAAAGACTCAATCCCCGGTGCAATTCAACATCCGATTAGACTGCATCGAGTTTCGATTAAAAACAGAGTCTGGTGACCCCGTCGAGCCCTATTACATTCAGTTGTCTCTCTTTGATGTTAAAAATGGTCGGAAAATCACAGAGGATTATTATATTACAGTTGACAACAGCGGGAGCATTCTTAATAGTGAAAAGGTAAGAAGTAATTATATGCATATTTCTGTTTACTAATGTCAAGCATTTACTAAGTAGGTCCTATTTTTGTATTGGTATTGAACGAACGAAAGTTCCATGCCTCTAGTTGCATTTTCTATGGTTAGGGCTTAACATTCCTTATCGAAGGAGATAAAAGACTTGAATATTTTACTTTTAATCTCTGTGAATATATAATATATTATATTTATACTTACTAAAATTTTCATTTTCATTGTTGTTTTGTTTACTGCCAGTTTATGTTGCATTTGTACGGCAGGAATGTGTATGGTCTAGGCTAGTCTTCTTGTCTACAGCGAGGGTGTAAATAAATAAACAACTTTCATTGAAACAAAATAAATGCTTTTGTATGGTTTATTCAGGCTTTATTTCGAGTTAGTGAGGCGAACGACCAAATTTATGCAGTGGTGAGAGTAGAAAAAACACTGCAGGCGACAGACTCTGACGCCTACCTACGTGGAAATCCTGATGGGAAAACGGGCAGCAGAATTTCTAAAAGCGTCACAGCATCACCCTTGTTTACAACTACCCAACGGTGAGCCCTTGTGCACTTACAATTCCTTTTCCTAGTCCATTGTTTTTACAATGTTAATTATTTTTATAGGCATTTCTTTTGCTGGTAGTTTATTTTTTGAAAGCACCTACTATTTGACTATTATTTTGGGTAATAAAAAGTAAAAAAAAGTAGTTAATATTGCTAATAACAATAATATAAGTATCACACTCTTAAATGCAGAGTTTGCGAACTAGTAAAGCAATAAGTGCGACACAGTGTCCAGTGTGATTCACGTGGAGTCGCTAAAAAAAATTCGAAAAATGTTTTTGTATGACAGTCGAGGTGGAGAGAAAGGTGTGTATTGTAGATTTGGAAAGCAGTGCATAGTTTTTTGTGGTACTTCTCACATTATACGGGCATATATAATACTTAGTACTTCCCAAGCCCGTGACAAAGCTATTTAATGGTAAACATGGAATGCAGTTGCATTCCTACTTCTTTTAAAAGTGTCATATCCGGAGATGCAATCTGGTATGTGCAATGCTTACTAGTTAGTTGTCCAAATTTTCCAGTGCTCCTTCCCTGTCATGAATATGAATCACATTTCGCATCATAGTTAAAGAATACGAAGTTTCGGTGGTGCTGGGGTTGGAATTGAGGGTGTAAGGTGATGCTTTTACTGCACTGGTATTGGCATTACGAACACGCACTCGTTAGATCTTGGACTAATACCAAACCGCATCTCAGATAGCTATCAGGAGTAGCGGAGCATAAAAATAACGCAAATATAAATATATATTACTTCAACCCTTAATAGCGTGGTTTTCAATTATATGTCTGTTCTTCTTCCTACTACTTACAAAAGTACGATACGAAACTTCTTCCTATATAGGTGTGTGCGGCACGACTACATGCAGATACATACCTACATATATTTAAACTACTACTACCATTATGATACTAGGTATTTATAGAAATAATATACAACCATAGGGTTTTGAATGGTATAATAATAAAAAAGGTAGTCGTTAAAAAGTCTGTAAAATTATACATTTCTTTGTACCTTAGTTTAAGACATTGTATGATAACAAAAAATATCCTGATATTTTGTGTCTTGTAAATGTAAATTTGGCAAATTATTGTCGTTTTAAAGTTATTTCTCCTAGAACACATTATAATAGTTACAAATTGTTACAATTATTGTATGTGTAATTACTGGATATGTTGTATGCTTGCTCCTTTACTAAACTGTGTGATTAATGTAATGGTAGATACCGAATGCCCTTGTGTTGGTCAGCACGTCCACTGTTTCGTAAAGTCCCTGGCACGTCTGCAGAGTCCGTTGAGTACAGCCTTGATACGGAATCTTCCTTTAGTCCATTTTACAAGCATGAAAAATCATGGGATGAAGAGCTCATCAAGATACTGGCTGAGATTAAGAAACCAGAAAAAGTATCTAAGCTCACTCTTGTCCCAGGTGTTTTGAAAGTGACCGTCGAACCCATTTGTAATAACACTCAACAGTTGGTGGAACAAAGTAAAGCGAACAATACGTGTAGTTCTAGTGGTAGCACTACTATCATTGAGTTTCCTTATCATTCTTGCGAAAATTTTCATCGTTTCGCTCATCACCTGTACGTTTACCCCGTCCAGCTCAATCTCCAAGCTCTTGGTGGGAAGATCAGAGCACGAAATATCCTTTGCAGGGTTTTCCTTCGGTCAGAAGATGATATTGATGCTAGTCGTATGTGGATTTTTTAAATATTTGTATATTGCTCATTGTTACCGTTTCGAAAAAGTGTCTTACGGGTTTTTCTTCAAGGTAATCTGCTTTTTACGATTACAAATAACGACCTTATAACATAATTAGTAAAAAAAAATATTAATTATTTTAGCTTTGGAGCCAAACCCGGTCGACGGAAAGATTGCAACTTACGTTTTACATCATCGAACGAATCCGGAATGGTACAGTGAGATTAAGTTAGAGCTTCCTGTAGCGCTTGATCCTCGACTTCATCTTCTCTTCCAGTTCCTGCATATCTCATGTTCCTTTGATAAAGCAGCTAAAAGTAAGCAAGTGGAAAATATTGTTGGCTACGCCTGGATTCCTCTATTGAACAAATTCCGTTTTATTGGTGGAGAACACTTACTTCCTGTTGCGGCTTCTCTACCTACAGGCTACCTACAAATTCAGCCGCTTGGGTTAGGCAAAGGGGTGAGTAGAAACTTATAGTAAATTCTTAAATAATATTATCTCTATCGTCTTATTATGTTCATGCTGGTCAGTCAATGAACATCTTGTTGCTGAATTTGGTTCCGACATTACAGAACTCATTACGCATCAAAAGGTTTCTTGAATGCTTGGTGCGTGTTTTTTTGATAACCTAATAAATGATTGTACCATTATAAATGTTCCATTACCATTAGGGAGTGTTTATCTTTGTTTGTGCGAAATGACACGAATGGGTCTTGTAGTTAGTGTATTGACAGTTTTAGTAGATAGAGATTTTGTGTTTTTAGTTATTTCGTTATATTATGTAGACGAAAGAGTTTTTGTTCAGAATGCATGCATGGTCGGTCTCCTGTAACCAGCATGCGTGGGAACCTGTAGTTTTTTATTTTGTTGTTGTTGTTTTTTTATGTAACATTAAAATTGAATTAAAAACCCTAGTATAGTTTACAAAGATTTCCAAGAAATATTTGCTGCTGTATCAAACACCAGATTGCTTTGCTGATTGCGGTCAGTTGTGCTTCTTTTTTTAAGATTCACCTTATATTTTTTGTTTTTATATAATTCTAATAAAAGACTTGTAGTATAGTTATGAAATGCTGTAACTTCAATATTGGATGAATTTTACTCCCGTAAATAATCGTCGTTTATGGATTTTTTGAAAGTAATTGTTTCCTTTTTAGCTATATGAATTTATTATAATTTATCTATCTATTATCTATTTACTATAACTCATTTACAATAGCAAACCCATATTTGCAAACACAGTGGTTCAATTTGCTGCATTAAAAATTTCAAATTTTGTGTGCATTTTTATTTTTCAGTTGTGTGTATGTACTTAATTATCTACTAAAATTGGTAAAGGGAAAGATAAGCTAGTTTTATACCATCAAAGCTACATCCATTTCTTTAAAAGGGGGCAGGTTTTTGCTTTTTAGCGCATACTGTTAGTTATTATTTATTTTGTTAGTTTATTTATTACACCAAATTTCAAAGGATTAAATCTGTGACACAGCATCTTAAAAGCGTTTAAAACTAACTCATCGTAACGTGTCGAATATTGAACTTCACACTTAATTATATTACAACAGCCAAGGAATTCACTCCGTATGTATGTTAATTTCCGATTCCCTTCTACCTGTGTATAATGTATAATATGCAAATATCCGCTTTAACTATAGATAACATAATGTATTATAAATATTGTGGGTTGACCGTGTACATTGCAGTTGATGCTCTGAGTAAACTAATTTTTAATAACCGTAGAGTCAATGTGAGGATGGGGATGTGGCCACGGAAAGGTCAGTTAAAGGAGGCCATCCTCAGTTACTTCATATTAGTCGTAGTCGTAAACGACTTGTATTACAGCAGGCAAGTTCTTGGGAGTTTTATTTATGTACTAACATTTTAATATGCTAATACGCGTTTTTGTATTAGTTTTTTCCATTGAATGACCAAATATAAATATATCTGTATAAATACTTTCTTTAGTTGCGTGTGTACAACTCACCTATCGTATATCTCAATTGTGAATCTTGCGACTTTTTACGACTGCCTCTATTCCATACTCATCTTGTGTCTGCTGAGAAAATCTAAAAATACTAATACTAACTAATGTTGCTGTTATTTCATCTTGAAACTACGTAATCTGATTCTAATGTACATAGTACCTATCTACCTATCAGTATTGTCACATCATTTTCTGCTGAGTGTGGCGTTCTTTTTGCTGCTAAGATTTTCATTAATGGCTGTGTAAAAACTATTGTTAGTGTATAATAATTAGACCTACACTTAATGAACTTCAATTTGTTGCTTCTCTTTAAAACTATTTCATAGCTGTATAAAAAACCACTGAAGGATCATTGGACACGATTAATAAGTTTAAGAACAAGAAATATATTACTTTAATTGGGTATTACATGGGGATTAGATCACATAGAAGACTGTACGGTAGTAACATAATGCGGTGCTTGTCTTGTTTGTTGTATGTTATGTGAAATAATCAATGGATTTTTGGTTAAACTAATTTTGTCTCGCGTTCGCTCCCGTGCATTGCTATGTGTGCTATCAATATTAATCAATACTTACTGCATGCAGCAAACTGAATTTGATAGATTTAATTCAGTCATCAGCTTTACATGTTTCATTGGATTGTGAAATTATGACTTTCTACTATATATTCTGATCTACTGAAATTATGCGTAGCATATAACTGACGTTTAATTTATCTTGTTTTCATTGACGAATGTATTGAATCATGGAATAAGTTATAAATTATATGCATATGTTTTACAGTATTCCGGGCCAGAAATAGCTTGGTTGGATAAATGCACTCTCAGCGTAAAACTGAACCTAATTTCAACTGTATGGACGAGATGTGGCTCGCTGGGAAGTTTTTTTGCTGTGAGTGTGATGAACACCGTTCCCTTTCATTATTCCTCATATTTTGCAAATATTTGTACTAAATTTCAGTGTCTTGGTTTGACAAATCTTACTTTAAATAAAATTAAAATATTTTGTTTTGGTTTTATAAAAAGCACTCGGAAAAATTTCTTCAGAAAGGTGCGCATACAGCTAAATTCCATTGTGACGATGAAAACACTGTTAAGGCTATTAAATCGTTGGAAACAATGGATCTACCTACACACCGAGATTTTTACCCTACCATTATAAATCAAATTTGCACAGTAGCAAGAATTTCAAAAACCGTTGCTAGTGCATCATTAAAATTCTTGATTTTCTCCTTCCATGCTCTTATTGAAGCTGGTTTAGAATCAATTATTGAGCAGTATGTGAAGAGAAGATTCCTGTCATCGTATGATGAAACTAAGGAGCTAAAATCCAATGATACTAGTCGTAAGTTTATTCCGCAATATGTACTAAGAAAACTATATCTTATATATTATATTGTTCTGTAGCAAAGTGTAAATTAGCAAATTTATAATTATTATGTCTTAATGTTTATTAGTCGCGGATGTTTTTGTGGACGCATGGATCGACCTATTTGAGACAGGTGATGGAGCCACTATTGCATCATCCTTGGAACAGTCCCGGTATTTATTTGCTATGATAGTCAAATCGATTTCAGTCCAAGGCTACACCTGTACAAACGCTGAGGAGTCAAAGCTGGTCAAATTAATTCAGCTATTCACTTCTGAAGTTGTACATCGCTGTCAGTCCGATCACTCATTATCCTTCGGTGCAAACAGTAATTTAGTAGTTTTCTTTACTTCAATGCTCTCTGTTTTGACCCAACGTCATATTGTTTTCGCTGCCATCAATGCCTATCTGGCCTGTTTTGGTCCTGGCGACTCCTATAAGGTGAGATTTTCTTAGTTTATACCCGAAGTATCCGGTACGCGTTTGTTCATCCACTGTTCATTACAGTAATAAATGCTCAAAGTGTAGTAGTTTAATTTAACCTCGTTAAAACAACGATTATTGTTTGCTTGTAGGTGCAAGATTTTAAATTTGCTTTACTTATAAGTTTGATTGAACATCCTCTTTTCCTTGAACTTAATTGCGCTATTGGAGATGAAGAACTTACTAGGTACTGTAAAACAAATGTGTAATTATATATCATTACATAGGGTCATTCGAAACAAAACTGTCGTAGTAATTCGAGACGTTGTTATTTTTGAAAATACTGTAGACTGGAAAACATTCCATGGTCAAGGAGGCATTTTCTAGTTGCAACAGTGATGAAGCAGTCTCGTAGTGGCCTAGGTGAAGTCTCCAACGTGAGGAGCCTAGCGCTCAAACCTATAATGAATGGCTTAGTACTTCATGAGGAACGTGCAAATGGGAACCCAATGTGGATTCCTTGGTTAAGAGTAGTATGCGATAATTTACATCGCATATCCAGTACATCTTTAAGTTCTTCTAATTCATCCCGTTGTTCATCTGTTTCAACTGTACTCTCTGCCACTTCCAGTACTCTCATAAGAGCTGCGTTGAGCAAGAATATGTCTAACGATACTCACAACACGCATAATCACTGTCAACGAGAAAACCCAAATCCGAATGTACTCACTGTTGGTCTGAACCGAGGGTTAGACTCCGCTTCCAACCGAAGTTCTACGCTAAGTATTAAAATTCCAAATGGGGCCACTCCTTGCTTGAGTCAAAATAGTAGTATGACCAATATCAATTCAATTGGGGAGACGCGAAGTGTTGGAACTGGAAGTGGTGCTGGAGATAGAATGAGTATTGACAGAATGAGTATTACAAATTGTGATTACCTTGAAGCAATTTCAGCTATAAAAACATCGAACCCCAGTGCTTCTGTTGCTCCCTCAACCGTCAGTTGTGGCTCTGGTACCGAAACAATTGTTAATGAAAATGAATCTAATCATGGATCTGGGTACGAATGCAGTTCTGTAATACTTTTAGTTCTGACGAATGAGTAAAATATAATTTGAGTGATAAGTATATTATCTCAAGATCTATTTTTATTTATAATGTGCCATAAATGAATTTACAATTGCAGGGACGGTCAGAGTAGCGGAAAGGAATCCCTTGAGATTATTGAAGATGATGGACTTCTGAAAGCATCCCAGATGGGAACTAATACTGAAGCAGATAAAAGTAACGTCGTATTGCGACGGTATGACAAATTAAATGACGTCGAAACCAGTCAGTTACTTATCAGTGGATTGTACTTGTTAAAAAATATTGGCCGAGAAGGATTACGAAACTTCTGGTTGAAAAGCACATCTCAAGAGAGGGCCTGCCTTCTTCAGATGATCCATTTAGCCTGTGCACATTTTACCTGTGCCCGGAAAAATAGTACTATTACCCGGAAAAAGGCGAGTAAATTATAACATAAATCAATTATAGTTCAGTATGAAGGTAATATCCAAGATGTTGTAGTCTACATTCTTCGGTAATTCCAACCATTTTGAATTGATGCGTCAACTACATATATCATCGTCTTAAATTTAACACTCCCAAATGCATAGGTTGTGGGCATTCTTGTTCCACCAACGATGCCTCCTAGTCCAAGAACAACATTGCTGCCTAATAAAAAGTGGTCTTCCTTACCTTTGAAAACTACCGATGACGCCACAGACGCTGACGGCCTTTTAAAAAATCCGGACAAACCTCTGAATGATATTGCGAGTAGTTGGCGAAGTCTCACCACTGAAGCGACTTTTATCTGTGTTGATACGTTGGCTAATTTATGTCACGCTTGTAAGGGCGAAGTGAATGAGATGAGGGATGTTATTCGAACCACGCTGGACGTGGCCAAAGCATCTGAAGACACTCGTGCAATGCTTGGAGCTTTAGAGAATCTTCATCGAGTTGATGAACTAGCAACCATCGTTTTCGCAAAGGGTAACCTTCAAGAAATCAATTTCATTGACATAAAACTATACTGTCAATATTGTATGTGGAACTACTTATTTTTCATTGTTTTAAATTGTGTATCCTTCATTGTATGTCTGTAGGAAATGAAGATTTGACCCATCACTTATTTTGTGAACTTCTGAATGGGTTTGGTATATCTTACCTCATTAATGTTTGCGTCTCGATTTTGAGCAAACTCTTTTTATTTGATGGAAAAAGAACAACTTCTCAAAGCTTATTAGCCATTTCTTCTCTCACGCTCAATCCTGTTTTCGTTCACAATTTCCGGAAGGCTTTGTCGCTCTTGGAAAGGAGTATAAGCGTAAATGAAAGATCTAGTTTCGTTTTATCTATAACAGAAAAACTTAGTTTTATCGATGTTCAGGAATTCGAAACACTTCCGAAGCCCAAACAAAAATGCAGTACTAGTTCCAGTACTAACTCATTTAAAAGTTTGTCATCCAGTGGAAGTCGATCCGAGAAGAAATTATCTAAAAGTTCTCTCCCCACAAGACTCTCAACTATACTCAATTCTCTTTGGTTATTAAAATCATGTAATAACCAGTATCGTGTGGCGGAAATGTACCTGAAATTAGCAAATTCTTACTCTTATTTTGCTAAAGCTAGACTTCGAATTGACTCTTTTGATTCCTTAAAAGATGAGCATTTTGCTGTGAAAAGATTTAGTGAAGCTTTAATATGCGAACTTCATGTTGCTGCTAGGTTAGCACGACAATCTGCTACTCCAGAGGTATTTTTTATTTACGGAATTCCTTTGTATTCGAAGACAAATATTTAACATTTCATTTTTGTTAACCACGACTTATCCGCTGTGTTAACCATTGTAGTGTTACTTACAATTAAAGATACTTAATATTTTAAAAGTTGTGCTCTGAAGTGCCTAATTGTGTTTTGTTGGTCGAATTTAGGTTAGAAAAATAATGGTTGGTATATCTGAAAACTTAAAAGCTGAATTCGAAGACATGGAGGAAGTCATAGAAGAGGAAGATGCCACGGAGGAACTTATACAGCGACTAGAAACATGTGTTCATTTATGCGAAAAAGCAGAACGTTATGAGCTTATGTTAGAGGTACTGGTGCATACTTATTTTAGTTTTAATATGACTCAAATGGTTTTAATCTCAATAACAAATCAGCCACAGTATTGAAATTTTTGTAATTGAATATCATTATAATATAGGTTTATAGAATCCTCGTGGACATACAGGAGTCACTTTCAGACTATGCTGCGCTCGAGCATTCGTACACACAAATGTCACGGGCGTGTTCACTAATACAAAACAAGAGGGAGCGTTTCTTGGCGACATACTATCGGGTTGCTTTATACTACCCCAAAAAGGAGTTATTAGTCCGGCCAGTTGAGGTGTACGTTTACAAAGAGCCTAATGTAACGTCACTGATGGAGATATGTAACAAAGTAGAATGTGCTGAAGGGGCAACCGTAATTTCAGGTGAAGTTGACCAACTTCCAGACAACGATACTATTTACGCGACGATAACACATGTAACACCCATACCCAGCCAAAGTCCCAGGAGAAAATTATGGTCCGAAGATTTCCGGAAACACCAGAATTTGAATAAATTTACCTACGATACTCCATTTGCGGTGAAATCACAAGATCGTATCAGTATTGACAATAAGGCTGCTGTAAATCAGCAGTGGAAGCGACGGACTACAATAACAAGTAGGTTATATGTGTATGTTTGCTGTGTGCTATTGATATTTAACGAATTCCATTTCTTCATTATTTTAATTTGATTTTTAGCTGAATTTTCTTTCCCTGCTGCTGTATCTCGTCTCAAAGTTGTTGGTTCTGAAGAACAAGATTTAAGCCCTATAGTTGTAGCAATTGATGACATGCAGAGAAGGGTGATTGAACTCAAATCAGAGTTGCACTCCCAGGACATCAAACGAATTCAGTTGAGACTACAAGGATCTGTCAGTGTTACAGTAAGTTTGACTGAAAATAATTTGGTTGTGATTTTTCAGGACTGTTTTACATCATGTAATATCCATATTTATTATTTTTGCACTCTAGGTAAATCAAGGACCCCTGGCGTACGCAAGAGCTTTTTTGGACAAGGAAACTGAATACCCTCTTCAAGACATACATAGACTTAAGGCCATTTTTAGGTGTGTTGAGAATTAGTTTTTTAATAGTTTATTGTAAAAAAGCATTTCAAATGCACTTTTTTTTATTATATTACGAATAATAAATATGTATTATAATGGTGCACTAATATAATCAATTGCAGAGATTTTGTTGAATGCTGTGGGGAGTTGCTCGTCCGAAACGGTAAATTAATAACAACAGATCAGACGGAGTACCAGTCTCAGCTCGAAACGGACTACAATCGCTTATGTCAAGTTCTGAGTGGTGTGTTAGGCTTGCCAGAATTAAGTTTACACAGTCGAATGAGTCGAATCTCAATAAGTTCATACTAAACTGAAGTTCAAATCTGTTTTTACACGCTTCCTCCAGTATTTCTTTCCTTCGAAATTCTAATAATTTGCAGTAATGCACTTAATCCTGTAACTCGTTTACAATTTTTAAGTGTTAGAGTAATGAAGTTTTTTTTTAAATTTAGCTTGAAGATTTATTAATGTTTCATGGCCACAAGATATAGTACAACTCATGTGTAATGAAAATGCAATTACGTATACAATTATTGTTAATGTATACTTAGGTAGCCTTCGCCTTTATTAATTATTATTGTTTGTCTTTATCTTTATTATTATTTTAATCATTTTTGTGTTGAAAGAAGTCAGTCAGTACTGTTATTAGGCCCAATGGGCCAGCCGCTTGCTCCAATCAGCGAATTTATTCCAAACAGATATGCTTTAAAAAAACGACGTTGTCTCTTTTAGAAATTTTTTTGTTAGGCGTTTAATAAATGGTGCAAAAATAAATACAACAAGCTATACTTTGTCGTTTAAAGTGATGGTCCCTAATACTGATAATATTCAAATGTGGAGTGAACCTTTATAAAAATGAGAAATATTTCTTGATCATTGTGTATAAAAGTTTCTTGTCGTTGTGTCTTATATGTTTATTATAATTCACTAATTTTTATTAGTCAAGATATTAGTTGATCCGGTAACATGAACCTGAGTAGACTCAGCAATAGATCTGACTATCTGACATGCTGGCATTATGCTTTAATATGGTTTTGATAATTACAGAGTGCAACGTATAATTTTAATTTGGTATTTGTTAATGTATTGATTTTTTTTTGCTGTTTTAATGAATATACATAAAAATTACAAAACCTATACATCTGCTGCATTAATGTGCGTTAATGTTAAAAGGAAAATACGGAATTTGGTAATGTTAGTCGAAGTATGGTTTAGTTTGATATATGTTCTTGTCAACCAACAGTGCCCGTGAGTTAAATTTAAAATTAACTTCACGTACAGAGAGTACTGTTTGAAGTATTCTAATTTGTAATTTGATATAACGATTAATTTTTAATAATAGTATTTTAACTATTCATGACTTTCTAGGTTAAGCTTCAAACTTTTCTATTAGCAAATTTTGCACAGTAAACACTATTAGTAACTCAAGTTAATTAATTTTAGTACGTAATCCCTTTTTGATATTATTGTTGTTCGGTGGGAGTGGTTTATAACCGAGTACGCACGTGTACATATTGTTAAATCGTTGTTAGGAGTCGAAGTGAAACTATACTATAAAAACTACATTATAGTAAGTTTTATCAGAGAATGATAAATTAGAATCATTGTACAACCATGTGCCAATACAGTAGTACTCAGAACTACTCAATTTCAATGCATATTGTTATTGTTATATATAATATTGCCGTATATGCTCATTTAGTAATTGCATTGCAATATGTAATTTTTAGCCCTAGATATAAAATACCTAATTTGTGGTTTGTGTGATATTTGCTTTTCAAACAATTTGATTTTTAGCATGCAAGTTGTGGTCTATGAATAACATAGTAAGCGTACTCTGTCTGGAAATGCTACAGTAAATTATTACTTACTTGTCTGACTGTCGATTACGTTTCAATAACGCTGGAAAACTAAATTATTAAGTTGTAAGTTTGATTATCATCTTTATTTACTGCATTTAAAAAATATTCTATCTTTACTAGTACTAGTAGGCAAAAGCTTTCCTATTTCCTATGTACGGAGTTAAAACAGCTTTTGACCAGCTACTGTGTATAAAATGGCTAAACTTAATTTTTTTAAACATTAAAAATATACTTTTATTTTTAAGGCTTTATGTTGACATATTGTTTCTTTCGCAAGCATTTCCATTGTTAAAGCTTGATATGAGTCGTAATAACAGTTCTTATTGTACGTAATGCATTTGAAAATTCGTAGTATTATTTATCTACTGTAAGAAGTTGTATGAGGTATAACCAACGGTAATAATAAAATTATTGTTGTAGTTTAAACAAGTGTTTGTTGTGTAACAATAATTAGTGTAAGAGTTATTATTGTTGAGAAATAGTTAATATTAAAAGTACAGTTCAGTGTATACTGTGAGCCTCGAAGTACACCTACATATTCGTTTAGGTGACAAGGATTTACGAGTATTTTAATCTCCATTAACGTAAGTACATAGTATGTTAACGACAGGTAAATTGGTACATGAGTAAGCATGAACGTTCAGTAACTAAAAATAATAAAGAAAGCCACACGAAACTTACAAATAAAATTAAATACTGTTTTTCAACTATCTAAAAAAACGTGTTTCATGCGTCCCAAGCTTTTGTCCGATTATTTTATCATTATGGATACATCATGACGTCGAACGATTAAATCTCAGTTTATTTGGAAAAAGCATGTCAACGATAGCGACATAGT
>JAQFZE010001089.1:0-19924 GCA_034695245.1 Dicyrtomina saundersi | reverse complement strand
AAAGCCTCGTAGTTACTTGGTTACTTTTGTGCGAGTAAAAATCTGTCAGCTTTTACTTATAGTAAACCCCACCACACGTTTCACTGTCAGTAGAGAGACATGGTGCATTTTTACACCGAGATTTTATGATTGTAATCATTTCTCTTAACTCTCTTAATGTTCAATTCTCAAGTCATTTGGAATTTTTGATTGAATCTTGCCGCACACTGCTGTTCCTCTTACTGTTGACTCTTTCTCAACAGATTATATATTATACAAAAATACATCATCAACTTAGAGCAGTGTGTTGAGAGTTGAGTTGATTTTCTGTGAAACAAATCTGTGAGTCATCATAATATAGTCACACATTAAATATACAACGTATTGTAGCACAGGGGATAATGATTGTAAATTGTACTTTAATGTTACAATTTGTAAAGTGAGCGTGATAAAACGTTTAGCTTGTTTTGGTTTGGTTTCTTTCAAGTTTCTGTGTGCGAGTTTTGTGTTATTGTTATTAGGTAGGTACCTAATGTGTATTTATTGCTACGTATCACCCATACAACATAGTAACACGTAGAACGTCAACGCAAAAGTAATGTCAAAGTCAAAATTAAATGTCACTCACACACGTAATACTGATCTAAATATAGTTATATATTTATTAGGCATCCAACTCGTTTTCTCCACTATAGTATATGACGTTCATTTCGTGTCCTGCTGCTTATATACATCTTCCTCGTAATTCGTATTAGTCATCAGTGGAATTTTTTTGGAGCTTTAACAAATGTCGAAAGTTTGGGGTTTCAAGTTTAATAATTGAGTTTGATTGTTTCCAATAATTCAGTCACTCACTCTGAGCTATTTATCTTTCAAAATTCCGCCTATATGTGTGACTACAGATACGTCAGCATAGCAATAGCAGCGTCAGGAATTGAAAGAATTGGCACCAGTCATTAATAATGGGATGAGTTGAGTTATGGTCATGAGGGTCAAATGGTCAAAAGTTTATAATGCGCAGTGTCCATTGTGTAGTACCTCTCAACTGACGTAATAGTAGAAACCAAAAGACCAAAACCAAAGCCAAGGTGTCTGGACAGGGACAGGTGAGACCATCATCCACCATCCACCCATATTTTATTTTTTAAAGGTGGAGACAATTTATCTGGAGGAAACGTTTTTTGTCTGTAGAATTGTTGCGCTCAAGAAAGCCATTTAATTACTATTGAATCGCATAAATTGATAATATATAATTAATTATAATTATTGGACTGTTTGCACAAAAACCGACTCGCCTGTCCAAGAGTCCAGGCTCAGGAACCTTGCATTTCGTAGAAACTGTACGTTTAACCTTAACCGGAGTTTGATACTTCTTAAAATCTTTAATTATGTTTGTAATTTTTGAAATTTGAATATGAGTTTTTAAAGGAGGTACCTTTAGGTACGTAAGTACATTAGTCCTATGTATATGATTACGAGTACCTCAAATGAGGCAGATGGCAGGGAGTGAAAATTCGATTAAATGTCTATATAATATAATAATTAATACGCTGGAGCTGGAAATGACTGACGCATTCACAGTTTCTGCATGTAGTCCGTGTAGTTTGTAGGCTATTAGTTGTCTTGTAATTATGCTCTAATAACTAAATTACCACTTGGAAAAGTGTGTGTTTATCAATAGTTTTGCATTTTTGAGTACACTATCTTTTCATCTATATTTTCAAATCAAGACGTTGTGTGTTTGTGTGTAGGCCAGAGGCCATATGATATATATCTTGGACTTTGGTGAGAATAAATCATGAATTTTAAAAATTGTATTAAAATTTATGCTTCATAGCCTTCATCCCGTTCATCATCACCACAAGTGTGCGTCGTCCACTAATTGTTAGCTTGATGATGATTGTGAATTTTTCGTTTTGATTTTGGAGATAAGGACTAATGGGCGAGAGGATTTAAATAATTACTATTAACTCGTCTGTATTCCAACAAGCATTTGGCCCAGACAACAACGTAATAATTATTGAAATTACGTATGCATGCAGTCCTTTATACTACAAACCTATCATTTCTTCGTATTATATACAATTTACATCTTGGAGTTAAATAACGAAATTCTGCAACAATTGATCCAACTAAAACTAAATACATACAATATGTATACTTTAGTTAGTAAATTGTTTTTTACTAAACTTACTCCCCATTATGTATATCATTCATCATATCATTGAGTTTAATTTTTTTGTTTCGTTTTTCGGATTTTGATATATGTGAATATGACAGCCTAATCATCGCGTCCTTTTTCACTTTTCAAATTCGAGGTTTATTTCCATGTCTGCATTACGTATTTAGTTTTCCGATTTTGAGTCCATCTATAAATGATAGAAAATTATTAATAACATTTATATTTTAACATCTGCTCAGTCAGTTCTCGGATATCGATATCGCTGTATTGTTTTAATTTGAATTTAGTGCGACTTCAAAATATTATGATGGGGCGACAAAAAAAAAGGATGAATTAATATTCTATATACGAAATACGAGTCAAATTACAAAGTATAATATTTCATTTTTATTTAATTTGTCTACTTGTCAATGTTTCTTTCCTACCTAATTGAATTGTGTATATGCACACACATGGTTGAAATCGTACAAATGTAAAGGTTATTTGTACTATTAATCATGTGTAAAGGATGATAGGGCTCTAGGTACATATAATATGTATGAGATACTTTCGTACACTAAATTTTAAAGTAATTTTGTGTGATGTGTTACGAGCATATATATATATATAAAGTATGCTGAAGGGATAGAATGCACCTTATTTAAATCCTAAGTATATCCTATTGGATTGGGATTGGAGATTGGAGATATTTTTTAATAATAATATTTTGCCATGACTGTCCTAGTAAGTCTTGATTTTGAATTAGAATTATTATTATTCTCGAATATCTCTGCTCTGCACTAAGAGTTGTTGTAGAATGGGATAGAGTGGGGAGTACATACATACATATTAAAATTAGTGTGTGTGTGTGTGTGTGTGATGATGGGATGTAGGTGTAGATGAAGTTCAGATAAATTGAGGCAAAAGGATTTTAACGCCTTGAACAGTCATTTTTATGATTGCTTTAGTCTCTATAATAAGCGCCTACACACGCTTTGCACATTTTTTTTTCATGAGGATTTTACATACCTGACCTCCTTGTCTTCGTCTTCGTCTTTTCTCTCTCTCTCTCTCTCTGCCTGTCTTGTCTTTTATGTAGTTGTATTTGTACGTCTTGTCCTTTGTAGTTATCCTTATCTTGAGAAACGTAGTCTCCTCTTATAGTTTAGTAGTCATAGCCCTTTAACTTTGCTTACTTTACTCTCAAAAGAAATTTGCTTTTACATTACCTATATAATATGCTTCAAACTTCTCACCCATCAACAACAACGGACGACGGACGGACAAGGATCGTTTCGATGATGCACACAGACTATATTACTATTTTATACAGACTACAGAAGAGACGTTGAGAGTTATAATTGTATTGTTGTTTAGATGAGATGCTATATTCCATTGTTTCTTTCATCCTCTCAGTCAGAAAAAATCAGAATGGCGAATAAATATAATCGTATAGTAATGGTCCTGAATCGAACAACACATACGCTGTTTAATGCCTTCCAGTCTCAATAGATTCATTCATCTATTAATTTTCAGTCAAGTTTTTGTGAAGCGGAAAATTTCCAATATTATTCTCAACTTGAAGTTCGTGCCTTCGAAAATCTCCGCGAGCACAATTTCAATTTCAATTTTCAATGTTTATCAAAAGAGTTTATGAATGATGAGCGCTCGCTATTTAACATATTATTATGTTGAATTTGATTATTAAAATTGCATGCATTTTTTTTTCTGTATAATAGTTTATTTTGCATTGTTTCTTTGAGTTTGCAAAGAATATTTATTATAAATGTAGATAGGAGTAGACAGACACACACGGACTATTATATAAGACAATATAAGTAAGTGGAAGAGATCGAGTGAGGATACTGGCACTGGCACTCGCACGGTATAATTTAGTTTCAGCGTAATATTCGTATATTCTAAGTAAATCAAAATCTGAGCTAAAGCATTATTGCTGAATATTCTTAGTTTAATTCTGTTACTATTTGATTATAGTATTATTTAATTTTCTTTTTTTAATTTAATCCACTCACCTTCGATTCCATACTTTAACATTTTTACGGATGGTTACACTTTACCACTTACCACCTACACAGGCTTTTAATTTTTAATTTATTTTTTTCTGTAAGGTAAAATTAATTTTTTTAAGAGGGGTATAAGGGTATAAGTTTAACCATATTTGATTGGTGACTGTGTGCTCTGTGTATATAGTATTAATGTTCTGTCTCCCATAGAGTTTCTGTTCCTGGTAAATAATTCTGTAAAAACAAATAGTAAATACATACACATTGAAAGATAATCATTTATAATATATCCTCGTCGTGCTCTTCAGAAGAAGAAGAAGAAAATGATGATGATGACGATGATGGTTGATATGTCTTATGGAAAACCAACGCTTTTTTCCTTTTATTTTTCGTTTTAAGTGGAGCGAGAGAAACTTTAGACTTTAGATTTAGACAGCGTATATAGACGTTATTATGAAGGCTTTGAGCGTCCTCAGAAAAGTTATGATAGCATGTAATATCATTCCTGATCATGCTATAATTTATGTATATTAATTCACCTGTTTACCATTTTTGAGTCATTGCCGTAATCGTAATGGTGAGCTCGTTGGCGTTGGCGCTGATAATAGGGCGGTCGCGGTATTTAAAAACATAGCAAAAATGAGCCTCATTTTCTATATACAAAATATGCAAATAATGTACAAAAGTACAAAGTTTGTTAAAATATGCAATATTTATTATATTGAAAATGTATATTATAAATATTCTGGGAACTCCTCAGACAGTGTGTTGTTTTAGCTTGGGATTTGGGATGGGAAAATGGGAGGCAGGGACAGGAGAAATAACGCACAGAGTCACTGGAAGTTTTGGTGTGTTTGATAAAAGAGAAATATAAAACTTGAGCTTTTTTTCTACAATCAACAGTTACACGGGGGAAATCATCAAAGTTAAAATATAGAAAAAAAAATCACATCATTTCTGATTTTGATTGTGAGTCTTTGCTTCATCCATGAAAATGCTGCATATATACAAACAAATCTCGTGATACATATCAAGATCAGGTGCAATGCTTTATCGTAGCCACGTATTATACAGTATGGACATACCTTTACCTATCTAATTATATTACAGGCACTATATGTACCTACCTATATTAACGATAAAAAGGTGTAGTTTTACATCGTTTTCGTTTATACATAGCCTGTCTATGTGTTGTATAGCATTACATTTTTAGAATAGATTGGAATTGGAAGTTGCACTTTATTATGGTATGAAAACGAATAAAGAACTCAACGGTTACGGTACCGTACTGTATATTTTCCTATTTTCATGCTGAGTATTTTAAATTTGGGCTGAAGGCACATTTAATTTGGCTCAACGATGATGATAACGAATGAATGAATGAATAAAAAATCCGTATGTGAGCTAAAAGGGGGGGGGGGGGTATGGTAAAAAGGTTTGATATCAAACTGATAGAATCCAATCCAATGTTTTCGAGCCCATCTGTTTGGTTTGGGTTCCTGTCTGATTTCTATGTATGAACTTTTGGCGCTTTTCCTTCATAATATATGTGGTATCCTACATGATGTATTCCACCGTGTGTTTACATTTTAGTCTGTGTCTCTCTGTCTCGGTGGAAAAGCCGATGGGGATGCGGATGCGGATTCCGATACCGACTTTGAAGTTTTAGTTTAGAGTTTTTGATTATTTCATTGTGTCTAGTTAGATTGTAGCGAAACAAATAGATTGTTTGATTTTGCTGTTGTGCTCGTTTTGTGCTATTTTATGTATATACATATGTGTGTGAAATTTGTACTGTTGTTGTGTTGATAATTATAAAAATATTCTGCACATGGGAGACAAATAATGTTTGTTAGTGTATGTATTAATTTTTACTTAGCAAAGTGTATATATATATAGTGACATATCGCCAATAAGTGTCTCTCTCGCCTTCTCTCGCCTAAAGTACGTACATATACATACACATAAATTTATTTATTAAATCTTTTGGCTATAGCATATTTATTTGATTGTAGTTTTTTTAACAGAATTTGGATTGGAATTAGAAAATTAGGCTAGACGGCTAGGCTATATGACTTAATGCTGATACATACTTGAACGTACTATGGGAATTGTTGTGTTTTCTTGCTGTTTGTGATGGGACTTGACGTGACGTGACAGCTGAAGTGGCCTGAAGAAGTGGAGCTTTAGCTTATCTGTGCATACATATTATTTTCTGATAATAAAAACTAAATACAGTACTTATGTATATACATGTCCACGCTACTGCCTTTTTTATGAGATATATATATTAGACAATAGGCATAGACTATATGGACGCGGTATTCAAAAGTAGACTTTGGTTGGTACTTTATAAAATAAACAACAAGGAGAAATAGAAATCAAGGTACCAAATGCCAAATGATATAAGGTGTATGCACACTTATTAAAAGAAAGATGAGTTTTGGGGTTTAGTTTAGGTTTAATTGCATTGTAATTATTATTAGATTTGTGGCTTATTAACTTATTGGATACATTGATGATTTATTTTGGTGCTACATACAAACGGCACAAGTTTAGTAGTATTGAGATTTACCTACATTATATTTAGAATTATTACAAATAGATTTTGAGGCTACGGCTACAGGGTAAAGTGGTGCTTTATTGTTGAGTTTGAGATTTACAGTAAGAGTGGACTTTTCTTGTTTGCTCAATTATTTTAGTGAATGCTATTAAATTAGTATGTTTGGAATTGAAGATTTTTTATTTTTAGAGAATATATTGTTTATTTTTTATTCAGACTTTTGTTTGTAGTGCAGAATGCAGTACAATAGTGCCAGTGTGCCCACCTGTTTTTTATGACAGCAAAGTATAGTGTATCTACCTAGCTAAAGTAAGTACCTACTTGTCGTTAGTTGTGGGTATATGTACTTACTTGGGTAGTTTGTTTCCTTTCTAATGAGATAAAAGATATAACATTTGTGTTTAATCTCTTTCGTCTAACCTAAAAGATATGCATAAAGATTTTAGTACGATATTATTTTTCATGATCGTCCTGATATTATTGCATTCATAGAACATGCATACAGGTAAATGCAAAGCGAAAATGTTGACTCTGTTCTTTTACTTATTTTGATTTGGGGATTTGATTGAATATTATAATCTTCAAATGGAATTAAATATGGAATAGGAAGATGGGATAGTGGAATGAAGATACCGGCTGTATGATGATACAGCATGGAATAACATTAGAATCGAGCATTAATTATTTTTATTGCGTCCGTCAAAATACTTAAGACTACAGTCATGTTTACAGTTGGTAGTTTTAATGTGTTTTCCCCCAAAGATTTTAGTAGATTTATAGCTTTTGATTCGGTTCAGGTTTCAAGTTGAAACTTTTTTTTGTATCATTATTTCTAAGCTGATTTGAACATTTGATATTTGGATTATTTAGTATTCTCTTATTATTTTTACTTTGGTTTATTTGCTATTGTATTTTGGGTTTTGGGGTTGTTTGGTTTGCACAACAGAAAGTTAGTTTTGAGTTTTATTTGAAAGTGGATTGGGTAGAATAAAAAGGTTTAACAGTTTTTTTTTATGAAAGATTTTTTTTATTCCTTACAAATAAAATACTTGCCATTTGCCACTGTACTTAGTTAAAGGTAATGTACTACGTTGAGGCCGGTTGAGGTGTTACATATTTGACACATCTAAGTTTTTTTAGTGCTGCAACGTGAAGACGTTTCGTGTAATTAACTCTTTTTGAATTATTGAACACATTTAATTTATTAATTTTTTCTTTTTTTTAAATTACAGATTAAAGTTAAAGCTCAAAAAACTCACATCACACCTGCTGCCGGCGGCTGCTGGATACAACTAAGCCAAATAATAAATTCATACTTATTACATATAA
Source organism: Dicyrtomina saundersi (assembly GCA_034695245.1). Taxonomy (NCBI): domain Eukaryota; kingdom Metazoa; phylum Arthropoda; class Collembola; order Symphypleona; family Dicyrtomidae; genus Dicyrtomina; species Dicyrtomina saundersi. The sequence goes on along the minus strand of JAQFZE010001089.1, from coordinate 11,868 downwards.
CTCCTCTTCATTTTGATTTAAATGTGCAGTTGGCAAAAGAAAACAATATCGAACAAGACTGCTACTTAGGCTTTGAATTGTGACGGATTTTGGGAGGACGGTGGCGACGACGACCAAAACGGACAGCGACTTGGGCGTTTGAATCAATTTGGAACCTCTTTTGGTTTTCTTTCACATGACATGAGCGGCTATGAATGGAGACGAGTCATTCAACGGACCAAATGTTGTCCCTCTTCGTACAATTTTGCGCAAATTTTTAAGCTTGGTAGACAATTATGAAGCGAGAAGAAATGGGGGTCTCGACTCCTATGATTCCGAATTTCAAGTAAATTATTATTTGTTTTATTTATTTGCTAAATTGATTTTTATTTCTTGGATTTAGATAATTCTAATTTAACTGGGTTATGTCCTGGTATTGTTAAAAATGGATTAACTGGATTTACAGTGTAATATTAATACATGATAATATTATATTGTAGGAGCTGAAACAATTTAGTGAGAATTTAAAGGCTGACCCGGACCATGTTTGTAGGGAGGGAGAAAGGAATGTGAATCGCAAGAAAAATCGCTACAAAGATATTTTGCCATGTAAGTTTTATAGCATTAAAAATGCGCTCTGCAGAGTTACAAGTATTGTATACTCAGTTTTTGACTCTGTTTATTGTTGTATATATTTTGAAATTTGATTCGATTCTGGTTGTTAGTTTTAGTAGTCGGGATAATGTTAAACCTATTTATGAAGTAGGTTTACTTATGTATGCGAGCATTGCGTAACCAGATGCTTGATTTTGAATTGACTTTATAGATGACTTTTCCCGTGTGATACTAAGTGACTATGGGGATGTTCCAGGAAGTGACTATATTAATGCGAATTTTATTAAAGGAGCTAGTGGTTCCTCAGCGTATATTGCATGTCAAGGACCCTTACCTCACACGGTCAATGAATTTTGGCGAATGGTCGTGGAATGTGAGGTTCAAGTCATTGTCATGGCTTGTAATGAACAGGAATCTGGCAAAGTATAACCATACACTTCACATATTTGTTTTATAATATTAACTTGTAGTATAAATATCAATTAATACCTTGAAATTGTCGTTTGCGTGATTCGTTAATAACGATTACTTTTCATTCTATTTAGCATAAATGTGAAAACTACTGGGTGGAGGAAGATGGGGTGGAGAGAGAATTTGGTCAAGTTACAGTATGGTTAAAGAAATGCCGGAACGTGTGCCCTGATTTTCTTGTTCGCACCATGAGAATCAGGTTTACGAATTCCAGAGGAGAGAGTGGTTAGTTTGATAATTATTCACGTTTTGAGAACTGACATAGCAATTCATTCAATCAAATATTTATTTAATAGTACATACTTAGAAAACTCTATAATCATGGTAATAATTCGTGTGTATTTTATTTATGTACGTAGAAGAAAGAAACGTTTGTCAGTTCCATTATTCAGCATGGCCAGACCATGGGGTTCCAACCAAAGTTCGACCATTGCTCGACATGGTTCGTCTCATTCGCGATTGTCAAACTTCCGAAACTTTACCCGTCCTGGTCCATTGCTCTGCAGGTTGCGGTAGGACAGGGACAATTTGTGCGATTGACTACGTATGGGGATTACTTCGTCTAGGTGTAAGTACCACACTTTGCGTACGCAAGATTTTTTAATTTTATCAGTATTTAAGGTGATTCAATTTTTGCTAAAGTAATTTCGCGTAGTTCGAGTGTTTTTATCATAGTACCTACTGTCTTTATACACCTCCTGGGTAACGGGTTTATTTGTGGGGTAACCGAATACGACCCCGGGCACTGTCATTTGAATTTTATTATAGCGTAGATTTTATTATCTTACGTGTTGCAAAATACAATATTCTAACAATAATCTTTTGATTTACATGTTCCACATTTCTAGAGACTCACACCAGAATTCAGCTTATTCACTTTGGTGCGTGACATGCGGTCGCAGAGAATAGCAATGGTGCAAACCAAAGATCAGTACATATTAGTACATCGTGCTGTGAAAGAATTATTTCAAGAACAGTTAAAAATCATTGATGCTCACCCGTATGCAAACGTGGATGAGAATGGTTTACCATTAGAAATCAAAAGAGAGCTCCAAGAACCGACTTATGAGACCTTAGAATTTAAACCCCCATTTAAGAGTCCATCAGCCTTTCTTGTTGACTCGGATAAAAAGAAAAACAGTGACTATGCTGACACGGGTAGCAGTAACATAGTTGTGAGTGTGAGCAATGTGAATACCCATAGTAATGTCAATTCCAACAATAACCATAATCCTAGTATACTTCCTTTACCGGTCTTACCCCCAAAAACAAAAACAACGGATGTTCCCTCTTCATCTCCCCTATCGTCCACGGGTTCGGGCTCTGTTGGTGCTTCTGGGGAAGAATCGAGGAGTATTAAGATTAATGTGGAAAAATCATTATCATCCCGTGCTATAGGATCAGGATCTGTTCGTATTGCAAACAATAATAATTCCAATTCCAACAGTCTCAGTAATGGTGGGCATGTTCTTCAATCCTCATCATCTAGCAATGAAGATCGTGATGAAAAAGAAAACCAACTTTTAAAGAGCTTAACGTCTACTTTTACTGTTTCATCCAGTGACAGCAGCAGTACAGACAAGCCTAGTAGTAGTAACGGTAATAATCCAAAGTCTTCTCATAGCAACAATCCACTTCGTTCGGCTTTACTCCGGAAACCAAGTATATCTAAATTAAAGTCCTTTTTTGAGAAAACACCGAAAGAAGAAAAGGATAAAGATGTTAAAAAGTCTGGATCAACACAGCTAAGTCGAGCTAAATCTGATGTTTCCACACGTTTTCATGCATTTAAAGATTTTACATCTTCCTTTACATCCCGAACACCGCCACCACCATCACCTTTAACAACAAAAACAATTCCTACCACCACAACAACAGCGTCATCATCGTCATCATCATCATCATCACCTAAAAAAGATGGAAGTAAATTAAGCTCAGAATTAAGCTCCAAGTCTACGGAAAACACAAATATAGGCATTTTAGAAAATGAAAATCATAAAAGAACGGTAGAAAGTTCAAACTCAAAAATTCAAATGTTGCTCCCTTCTAAAAAACCTGCGATTCCCAGTTCGAAGCCGATTCTCTCAATTAAACGAAGTAAATCCCTCAAAGTCCCATCAAAACTGACAACGACAACTATAAATTATCAAAATAATATAAGTGGTCTTGACATTGGTGGCATTAGTTCGAACAGTACTGGGAACAAATCCGGGAAAGACAAAGACAAGGAAGTTCATCATTATCACAGTCAAGTTTCAAATTCTGTCAACTCGTCATCTTCAGGTGCTTCTGGAAGCAGTTCTGGATTTTCCTCAACAATCGCAGATAATCCTATAAAAGTGTGTGTGAAGCAAGTTGAAATTCCTAAATTACAATCCGTCGTTTCAAAATCAATCAAACCGGAAGTATTGCTTGCAACCAGTACTGCGAGTATGGGTTCGAGCTCCAGACTGGCTAAGGCACCCCCATCATCACAAGAGTATGACTATGACATTGACGATCGTTCACATTTGAGATCACAGAAGCCGATGTCTACTTCATCTTCGTCCGTATTTCAACTTCAGCAAGAGTCATTTCAACCATCAAATTCTTTATCCTCTTCTCCCGAAACGAAAACCAATCCGAATAATGGGAACTCTAATTCCATTAGTAATTCTAACCCATTGCCTTCCTCTCGAATTCATATACTAAAGGACAATCATAATTATGCGAATGTAATTTATGGAAATAGTAATAGTAATCATAGTGCTGCTACTAGTAGTAGTAGTAATAATAATCATCAACGTAGTAGTAGTAGTAGTAGTAGAAGTCAGACTATGGAGGATATTCAGAATTTCCCCTCCAGTAGAGATAGCAATGAGCAGAGCAATCAGAGGGGTGGTGGGGGTGAACTGAAATTCCATGGGAAGCTTAAGAAATGTGATACAGTCAACCCACGTATACTAGCAGCCTCTTTAGGCTACACAATTCCTGGCCATGAAAGATCCTCGATTTTAACACGAAGTCAGAGCCATGTATGGCAACCCGAGAAACTGACGTCTTCCTCTTCCTCCCACCTGTCTTTACAACAAAAGCAACAGACTCCCCCTCCTCACCAGCAGCAACAATCATTACCAGTCCGTGTTTTCTCCAGTGATAATATTCACCAACCATCACCACCCCCACCACCATCATTTTCTTCTTTGTCAATGTCGTCAAATAGCAATGATCGCAATCGTAATTCTTCAAGTCCAAGTAAAACTATTAACATGGGAACTGGGTCTGGATTAGGAATCGATTATCCTGTTATTATGCGAAAACCCAAGCACACAAGTATTACTACTAATCAAAACCATAGGAAGCCTATACGTGAGAGTAACAACGATGACATAGTCGATAGTAATAATGCGTTCGTCCAAGCGACGAGCGGGATTGAGTCTCCGTCCCCCGTGACTACATCTGCCCTTGCCTCCAACTCCAGTAGCTCCAACTACCAGAATCATGTTGACAGTGAGACAGGGAAAGGATATCATAGCCGGGAGTCCAGTCTAGATAAATCTTCAACTTTCAATTATTCACAACACAGTGTGAATTCAAATTCGAATGGAAGTGGCAGTGGTAGTAATGGGAAGCCAGTTGTTCGCCGTAGAGTCCCTAAAACAAATCCATATGCAAATTATCCAGCTTGTGTTACAGGGAGCAATTCTAATTTTCCATACAAGCTTCCCAAATCAAATCAAATTTTGAATGCAAGTGGAACTGGCACTGGCACTGGGAGTGGTGCTGAAGATATGTCTACTTCCGGATCCAGTAATAATTACAGTCATATTATGAGTGGCAATAGTAGTAATAACTTTGGAGGGTATTCGAATACGCCTAGTAATGAATTAGTGCATACGAATCATCATCAACATTATCGAAAAGATAGTAATAGTAGCATCCCCATTTTAAAACCTAGTTACGGTGGTAGCATTGGAAACTCTTCAGAAAGTTCGAGTAATACAGAAACACCGAGGAACTCTTTACCCAGCACTCCTACGCAGTCTGTGGATGTTCTGTATCCTCAGTTGCATCGAAATAATAGCAATAATAGCAATCCAGTTTCCACATTCCCATCTCAAAATCTTGTAAGACAACAGCAGCAGCAGCAAAATGCTATTAATAATAACTATGAATCCACTTCGTCCGGATCTGGGTCATCCTATAGCCAAAATAGCTATAAATCCAATCCAAAATCTATCCTGAAAGAGCAGATGTTGCAACAACAACAACAGCAAATATCACATCATATAGCAACTCCAGTCCCGATACCCGTGAACATTGAAACATCCGAAAAATCGGAGAATCTAAGAAATTTCCATCAACTCCAGCCCCCGCCACCGCCACCACAACCACCCCCACTACCACCCCCAACATTTAGCACATCTAACAATGCAAATTCTAACCCTAGCTCATCATCTCATATACCAAAAATTAGCACAGTTAGAATTGCTGTTGGAGTTCGTGAGAGAAGAAATAGTTTTAGACAAGCTGTTTGGAAAGAAGCACCAAATAATAGTAATGAGGCTCATGATCCAGCAGCCGCTGTTCATGAAAACCCGAGAAATCTGATTCCCAGTCAAAAGTACATTAATAACAGCAGCAACTTTAATAACTCTGTAGCAACTCCCAGAAATAATAATAATAATAGTACTCCACTTTCAGCAGCGTCTTCTTCCATATCTCAGATCCCAGCCCTTCCCAAAATCCATCAAAATTACGAGCCTATTTGGCCTGAATCTTTAAGTAATCATAATTATAATCATAATCAGACCAACCCATTCCAAGCTATGCCAGTTTTTCATCCAGCAAAATCGAATTCAACAGCCAAAATGAACAATTCCTATTCAAATTCGAATACATTCCCCCACAATGAGAATTCAAAATTGAATAGTAGCAGTAATAGCAAATCAAATTCAATACAAGATCAGAGTCAGAGTAGTCAAAAATCTCTACAGAATCCAGCCTTCCAGACCAAAGTTGATGAAATTAAAGTTATGCTCGCAGAATTAGATGCACCTGTCAGCGGGAAATTCCCTAACAAAACTAATACCCCAGGTCAAGGTTCTTCCGGAGCCGGAACCACCACCAGCCTCAAACAACAAAGATCACTCAGAGCTCCGTCCCGATCTCAGTACCAACAGCAAGGACTCTCTTGTTTTACATTCAAAAAACCATCGTCGTACGAGTCTCTCGTGGACCAGCTTCATCAGGAACAGGAACAGCAAGAGCTGGAAGACAGTGATGAGTATCAACCACTGATTAATAATACTGGGACAAGTAGTAGCAGTATGGGCTCTACAACGGGGATTATTGGAATTGGTCCTTCCGCGGCTTCCATCCGTAAAGATTTCCTCTACCATCCGCCGTCAATGCGGGATAATGTGGAATCTACTTCTACTTCTAGAAATTCCAATTTTTCTAGGGGTCCTCATGCTCAGGCCAATGACTACGTCACACTGAGACAGTGTCGTACCGTGACGGACAACCACAACTTGAGTACGTCAGCCTCAAATCAGAATCACAATAATAGCAGTAATAATAGTAACCACATAGCGAATGCAAGTCGACAGTCCTCGTCTTCCTCACCAGATTTTCCCAAGAAATTTAGCATGAATTCCAGCTCAAGTGGAAGTCCACTAGGTTCCAGCTCCAACACACCCGTTCCGCCTCCAAGAAGTAAAGCGAAACGAGGGGTAGTTGGGGTTGGAGGGGGCCAGAGTAGTCACAGCTCCTCCAAGAGCCCGGCAACCAATAACTACGACCGAGATTTCCAAACTGACACTAATAATACAAGTTTGTCACACCCCGCTTGGGCCGCATCAGCATCATACAACACGAAAATGAACTACTATCCCATGCCCATTAATACAGTCCCAAATGCAAACATGAGCACGAGCAATTATTCTGAGCTCCCTCGCCCTCACCACCCCTACGAGGAGTATCACGATGTTGGTCTTGGTCTTGGTCCAGGTCAGGGTCAGATTCAACAAAATCCCCGGGACCACCACAGCAGTGGGGACGACGCTGCAGGAAATGTCAATAATTCAAATTCCATTACAACATCAACGTCTCCAAAAGCTATAATACGGGCCCTGGGATTATTCCAAGCGAAAGCAGCTAATGTTCGATCACGATTTGCTAATTGGACGGAAGCAAAAGATAGGAGTCTAGGGAATGCTAATAAGCTGGTTCATGAGAATGGTAATGGGCCGCCGTTGGATCAGAGCAACGGGAACGGAAACGGGTATGGAAAGGAGGACATGGAGGGTAGTAAAGGGGACCACATTATGACTGGTGCTGGTGCTGGAGGTACTTCAGTTTTGTAATTTTTCAAAATTCAGTATTTTCATTCCGAAATTATTTTATTTTATTACACATATATATAATATCTTATTGTAAGGGCTGAATTTAATTTATTTGATTTTTAACGCTTTGAAGGTTCTGGAAATTTGGGATCAAGTCGGTCAGAAAATAATCAGCTTCCAACAACAATTAGTGGAAGCGGACATATTTTAGGACGTTCAAAACATCAGTATCTATGAGCGAGCTCAGATTTTAGGAAAAATTGTATGTATTCACAAAACGTCTGTTTAGAGTGTACAGTGCAGAATTCATTACGCGGAGGGAGGGGTTAGAGGAAAAAAATTGTTGTTGTAGCTACTTCATTTGTGAAGAGGGAGTTTTCACATGTTTAAAAAAGTTCCTCCACGCATCAAAAATCAGAGCTATCTGACTAAAAATACTAAAAAATAATGTTTAAAAGTATACTGTCTGTTCGACTATATCCTTTATACGTATTTTAATCACACTGAGCATTTAAATGATGGTGCAACTTATTTTTCTAAACCCCGGTTTACTAGCTATCAATTTCAAGAAGCATGCTTATAGCGAGAGAGAGAGTGGGAGACACATAAAGGTATATAAACGTATAAATGAGTATTATACTAAAATATGTAGTGTAGGAGGTCGTATTCGTATCATAGTACGTAAGTACATACTATGTCATCACATTATTTTATTTTACGAAACAAAATCAATGTCAGTGGACGGTTTTGTTTTTTTTCGTTTAACTATCCAATATACTACAAGTTAATCTACAATCGAAAATATTCCATAAGCAATTCATATTGGCAGGCGGGGAATTTCCTGCTCGAAGACGGCAAGTGAAAGCAGCGTGTCAATTTATATTCTGTATAGATAACGTTAATTACATAATAAATTATTAATAATAATAGTTATTACAAATTAAATAACAGAAAGTACTCACCACTCACCATAGTCAGAGTTAGCGTCAGGCAAGGACACAACCACAAGCACGACATTCCTTTTTTTGGCTTTTATCCATCCATAACATTAACATTTCATTATTAATTTTATGTATATTTAAGTAAGTAAAAGAAAATAATAATTATAATCATGTTATAATTAATTAAAAATGTGTAGCTTACAAATTATATATTTTTTGTGTAGTTTTAATTAGATATACGATCAGTAACGATTTAAATAGTTATTGGAGTTTACTCAATAATTCAAATGAGTGTAATAATCAATCAACCACTTTTATATAATTTACTGTTTTTTTTGGTATAATTCGCAGCTCGCTCGCACAATTTCTATGAGTAATAATTATATACATTTATTTACATATTAATTGTAGTTTGTAATATTAAATACCACCTATAATATTTAACGCATGTACATGTAGATACTTAATTCTAATTTAATAATCCAAAGTAAGTAACTATATGTTTCTGTATTATTTGTATAGAGTACCAGTAGTGCTCAGCTCAGTACGGAGTACGGGAGTAATAATATTTATATTTCACACAATTATTATATTAATTTCTAATTAACTATTTTGAGGAAGTATTAATATAATAAAATAATAGTAATAAATATTTGTAATTACTATAACCATATAACTAACTATACAAGGCACCACGAATACGTTCCCACGCATAATATAAAATAATAATAAAAAAAGAACGAATATCTAAAAATTAAAAACTTGTGTGAATGTATTATATTTTTATATATTGACTTTTTTTGCTTCTTGTTAACCCTGTTTTAATAATGACTTTCAGACGTTTAAGGGAAAGAGCTATAAAAGCAGCAAAACACTTTGATTTCGAAAGCAACTGTATTCACTGTAACTTTAATTACAATTACTGTATGTGTAATTTGCCTTTACAGCTGAAAGTAAATGAAGAATCTATACTGATTCATTTTGAAAACTTTACGTTTAATTTTAATGTAATGACTCTTCTGTATTTCATATATATTGGGGAGTAAGCAGTATTATTTTGCAATTATTTATTACTTTCTTTTTCATGTTACATATAAATATTTATTATTATGTAAACAATGATGTTGTTATCATCATATTTAGTAATGAAAATAGCTCCAAGATTGCAAAATAATGTGTAAAGTGAGTAAAATATGTATAGAAATTATGGAATCATTATATATATACAATGACAATGACTAAATTACAGTTTTAAACAATTTTAAACCGATATGCTTCGGCAGCAAATTAAACGGTGTACCTATTTATGTACACCTCTGGTACTAAGCGTTTGTGTTTGTAATTTTTCTCTTTTAATTTCAATTATCGAAATTACAATTTAGGACATTCGAACTCTCGATTATCCGTATATATATTGTTTTGCATATAATTACACATGTGATAAAACCTGAAACTGTATAATATTACATGGAAGTTGAGCGTTTTGTAAGATCTTATTGTAATATAAATGTAATAAGTATTTACATGATATAAATTGCAAATCTTGCCAAAGGATAACATTATGTAAGGTATTTATAGCAGATGTTACATGTATTTATGGTACATGTAATGATGTAATAAGAATTGATGATGAATATATATTTATTTATGTATGTAATTCTATAGCTATACTGAAACAGCTACAAATTCTATATAAATATTGTGCCTATCTCCTCTTTGCCTTTAGTGTTTTGACGCAAATCAACATATTGTGACTATTCTTGGATTCGTCTAACAAAATAAATCAAGCGTCCAAAGTGCCTTTCACTTCGTTAAAATTAAGATCAAAATTAGGCTAAAAAATAAAACTAATATATTTTATAAAAAAATTATTATGTGAAATTGTAAAGATTCCTTGTACAGTCTTAAATGAAAATGAGCTCGGAATCCATTTAATCGTCATTATCATGCAGTATATAGGAAAAACTTCAAATTTTTTTAGCTAAAGTGGCATCACGTAAGTAAAAATGATTGTAAAATATATAAATAAATTATTTATTTTAAAACATTAGTATTATTTTAAGGACGCAGAATAACTGCCAACTGTCTACATACAGATAAGCGGTAAATTAAATATTTAAATTGACCTGGACGAACATGTATGTAGTTAGGTAAACAAGAACAATAATGGCGTAAAGATTTTTTTTATAGGATGTGTAAATTGTAATGTTGTTTTTTTATAATGTACAATGAAATATTTTTCAAGCACAAAAGTCGTCCTTTATTTTGTTTTGTTGCATTTCTTGGTGCAATTAAGTAAGTACGCCTCTGCTTAATAAATACCTAAGAGTAATTTCAGTATTCACAATTACGCCTCTCCTGAATAAAACGTGTGTTTGAAATTAAAGTGTCTTGGTTAGAATTCTTTCATTTAATTTGAATAATAATTATTGTAAACTATCAAAGGGAGCTACGCAATCCTAGTGCGTCTAATAAATTAATCGTTGTTTGAATTTAAAAAAAATAATGTTATTATTGCTGTAAAATTGTTAACATAAGGAAGAAAAAGAAAAAATGAAAATAAAATTCAATGCATTGCAGTATTTACTGTGTTGGAGGTTGCGAATTTCATATATCTATTTCATAATAGCAAGGGGTCAAAGGGTGTCGACGTCGAGTTACATTATTTTAAATGACCATATTTTTTCTATGAACGATGAACTGACTTTTTTTGAAATAATTGCTATGCGGCCAAAGTTGAATATATGAAGAAATTAAGAAACTTTATTTTCTTCCATTTAAATTTTTTCATCAAACAGAATAATATTATTTTAGAGAAAATGTTACCTTCACAGCTTTCTGAATTTCTGTAAGTGGTGTGTGTGTATCAAACAATTTTTATTATAATAAATGTAAACACCAAAAAGTGTTGGAAAGATTTAACTTTCTATAAATTTGGATTCACTTTTGGAAACTAATGATACGATGCGTTCCATCATGAACCTCCCGCTCAACGATTAACCTTCATAGAATCTGGGGAATTCCTTCATTGTGGGCGTAAAGACGAGACGTTCTACACCTTCCTTAGTAATGACACCAATACGGATTATACCACCGCTGGAGCCGTCACGACTGATTGCCAAACCCAGGCCTACAAGTTAAAAAAAACACTCAAATCAGATTCCAAGTCATACCAATATTTTGTAGAAGCAAAAAATAACAAAATCTGGGAACAACTTACATCTCTTAACAAAATTAACGCATTCATCCTTAGACATCTGTTCCTTGAATTCTGCATCAACGAATCCATAAATGTATGTGGAACCAGATCCTCCGATGGCTACAGCCTGGCGAACAATCATTCCACCAATGGGGATCGCATATACTTGACCACCCTTCCGAGAATCCCAGCCTCCAACAATCATACCCGCACTCATTTGATCCCGATAGTTGTAGCAAATGTCTTTAACTACCTCTGCTGCTGAGTTTACCAAGGCAGGCTCACCAGTTTCAATTCTACAATTATTACAACAAGCATAATCAAACACCTACAACTT
>JAQFZE010001088.1:0-19961 GCA_034695245.1 Dicyrtomina saundersi | reverse complement strand
ATAGTGACAACCGGGTTTTCAAGAGACTTGTCTCAAATCCTTCAGGATTCTTCCCGGGAAACATTTATTATTATTATAATAACCAACGAATACACGATCTTTATGTGAGATCCTAAAGAGTGAGCTTGCCTATAAAAATGTCCACAGAACTTGGAAACAATTCAATCTATTTTTTCAAGTGTTGCGACTTCCACATAATTTTCAATTCTTCTTTTAAGAATTTTTGTTGCTTTTTCTTTATTTTTGTTTAGCGTTCTTTAAGCTACAAAATCATCATTACCATGAAAGCTGCCAACGTTGCAATTTTCTTTGCCCTTGCTCTCCTTGCAGCAACAGCGACATGTAAAACTGTTCAAAACTCAGTGGGTTATGACTGTACTGTAGATGCGGTGTGTGATCCAGATGGTAAGACTATCGTTTTATTTTAAACTCTTAGTATTTTGAGGTTTAAACAAAGTATAAACGACACATAAATATCCCTAGAAAAATTAAGTTTAACGAAATATTTAATGTTTGTGTACTTTTTCTAAACCACAGAACCTTGGTGCGGCACAGATGGAGTGACCTATGCAAATTATTGCGCGTTATATAAGGAAGCGTGTACAAACAAACCGGGTAAGAATGTACACAAATTTAAAGAGAGTATTTTATTTGCATTTATTTTCCAAATTGTGTATATTACCAGTCTAGTTTTGTTATTACTTATGCTAAATATTTCAGACCTGAAGAGTAAGCATTCAGGACCTTGCTAAAAAAATTCTTATTTTTTACACAAACGAAATGGCTGCCCAAAACCAGAACTATGGCAATATCGATGACGACCACTACTCTTTTGGAGTTGCAAACCTATAAGTAATACTTGCATCATGTAAACAACAACGATAATACCTATACCAACTAATTACAAACATTTTGTAGTATTTCCTATACAAGTGTAAAACAGATATTTAAAATACTAACATTTAATTATGATTACATGTTTCATGTGTATTATTTTGTTAACCTTTTTAATTTAATGCACAATTGATTTTTAAAAATATTTCACAGTGCTAAAATATAACCACATATTTTAATAGCGCAGGAAATGTAAATAAATCATATAAAAATTGTTTTGCTTTTGCCTAAAATAAAATCATACATAATTTGTTGTTCATTTTTCTCCAGCAATACATTTTGTATCATTCATAATTTGTTAATATCATTTAAGAATTATTCCTACAAGCCACGTAGCTTTGATCGTATTTTAATTCTCGCTTATGTAATGTAAAAACATAGGATTGCGGCGGCTCTTTCAATGCAGTTATTTCGTTCACATTATTTATGGACCATCTTTGAGTAAGTATTTGTAGTCGTATTGTAAATGCTGTAATGCAATGGTAAATATTTGCATGATTGGAATTATAAAAATGAACACTACTAAACATTACCAACTGATAATAACTTAGGCCACTTTCAAATTTTTGTAATGCTAAACGTGGCCTTAGTGTATTTTTCTCTTATTTTAGTAATCATATTTAAGTTCCTTATCCTTACTTAAGCAACTCTTAGAATACAACATTGGAGCAACAAATATTTAAATTACATATAAATTATAGCAACGTTAGTTAACTACAATATTTTATTACCTTTAAAGATATAACTACAGGTTGTTTTATTAAATAGCTTTTGCCATTCCCTATGTCACTGTATTAAATAGTTTTACCGTTTTGCTTTTAAATAATATTGAAATTATTCAGCGACGTTTAGTTGTCATTTTGCCACCATTAAGTTTACTAATAACTGGATACTTATTAGTTGCTAGCTAAAAAAAAATGAGATTAAGTTAACAATTTGGCTGCTTATGCGATGCCTGGCGTGTATAAATTATTTTTAGGTATACATATTTGACACTTTTATCTCTTCGCAACAACAGATTGTCGCCGACCGGCGACAATTTATTTTTATTTAGAAATTTATGTTTCTATTAATTAATTACCTATGATTTCATTCACCAGACATGCTGGTGTAAAAAATTTCACTTTTAGATGTGAACCTAAATTTCGTATTATTGTTGATTGTAATTAGTCTTAATAAAGTACTAAATTCAATGACACAATGAAATATAATAGGATTACCAGAGCCCATTCTAAAGTATTTTATTCCCACGGATCTGACATATTGCAAGCTGCCGTAATATCTTGGCATAGTTTAAATTTTAAATAAACTTCAAAATCACAAATACCCACCAAACCAATGTACCTACACACATATGTTTTCAATGTATATTTAGTAATTTGTTTATCTTTATGTTGGTTTAGTAAGTATTTGAACACATTTAATTCTGCGAGTACGCAATTAGGTACGTACAGGTTAATGAAGTTAAGATTAAATCTGCGTGTGCAATCTAATCATAAAATTGGTGAAGATGGTTTTATCTGGGACAAAACCAAACCTTGGGGATGATTCAATCAACTCGTAAATGCGAAAAAAGATTATATATAGCCAAAAACAAACTAAAATGAAAATGTAAAATTCATCACTATTTGAATTTCTACATATCTGTAATATTTACTTCTATTTTCAATGTACATTTTACAAACGTATATTTAAATTATATACTTTTTATAGCAAAGTTGTTGAATACTATGTTCTAATCCTGTGAAAATACATAGATTTGGTTTTGTTTTGCATTTTGCCATGTTCAGTATCCTACCTTAATAATTAATTAAACCCTGTTTGGCATCCATTTAGTTGTCCACGTGAGGGTTTCATTTCCCTCTTATTTCTTTTATCAGTATGCAAACAGAATTACAAATAATCCTAAATTGATTTTATGGTAATGCAAATAAAAACAACCAGTTTATGAAACAATTTCATTGTTGAAAATGTTTTATGCCTTGTCATAAATAACGAAAGACGTTTTTACATTAAATTATTGCAGGAAAAAAAACAGCGAAGGAAAACTTTATTTTCGCAAATAAATACAAATGTTTTATGCAAGCATTTTCGATAAAATAGCTATGTACATTGCAAAAAAATAGAATGCGAATTAGTTGTATATTAAATCAAGAAAGTGTGAAATACATTAAAGCCATACTATTGACATAACTTTTTCGTGCATCAAAGGATTTAGTTACTCTTCCTTATATTGCAGTACACGTGCTGTACGTGGTAATTAGTAGGTAATTACGTGGTAAGTTAAGTAGTTCCATGTTGTAGTGGTCGTTAGAGAAAGATGCAAACTTTGTACTTGTATTTGACGCTGGCAAAAATAGATTGAAATGCTGTAAAGCAGTGCCGAACTTTTGTAGGGTAGTTAACAAGGTTGGAATTGGTAATTATTCAACTCGTATTATACTTGTGGCTTTATAGTACAAGACAAGGGCGGATCTTAAAATATTGTATAGGGTAGGTAATACCAATCAGATGTACAGAATCTGTATTGCATATTTTCAAAGGCGAGAATTTAAATGGGGTATGTAAAAAATGAACGTATATGTAAGATTAAGATGCGCACAATGTTTTTAAAAGTGAAAAAGTTTTCATTTCTTGGTGTTTTGAAAGTTCATAATATTCTATTTACATTTTTTCTGGTAAGCAAAAAATATTGTTGTATGTTTTGAATAGTAGAAAGTGTTCTATTCACATGTTCTCAAAACATACAGAACTCTAGCTAAGAAGTACAGTGTAATTACTATTTATTTTATATTGTTATTTGCCACTTAATTAATTAATTTAATTGGCACTAAACTTAACACTTGGAAACACTATACCAATTCGCGTATACATTCATTTTGCTTGCTTAGTACATAAACTTACAGTTCAAGGTGCTCCAATTAGAGTTCATCACATATTTAAACATTTAAACTATTATGTACTATGCAATGGTTTTCATTGCAGTTACGGGACATATAGGCAAATATTTACAATTGAGAGGTTTATTCTCATATACGGTGTATAAATATAATACAATACTTTAACCTGCCTATGAGATACAATTCTTTTTCCTTATTACCTTGAATTTTGTGCGAAATATTTATCACACAAATTTTAAGTGGAATATTTTGCAGTTCCAAAATGTTTATTTAGCAAATACTGAAATTGGTAAAGGTGTTGGTCGTGCTGTATATCCTAATGCAATATGTAAGGTACGTTCTGGTAAATAATAAACAACACTTGAATATCATATTACTGTTTACATGCAGAAAACATAGGGCACTATTTTGAATATACATATTTTATATAAGTGTACATAACTAACGTCCTGATTATATCAATTATTGTAGACTTATAAATTGAATTATATTACATAGCAGCTTCACTAGCTACAGGGACACACACATAGCGCAATACGGCATGTGTAAGTGTAATTATTAGTTTGCCTAAATAAGGCAATTGGGCCTAGATGTTGCCTATACTAACTAATTGATGAGACACATCTTTGCATCAATATTTTATTTCATTACAAACTAGGATTAAATAACTCAATTTTACATTATGTTACATATATTTCTCTTAGCATTAGGCAATTTAATAAGGCGACGTGTCTACCAGACTGGAGTAATTCATCACGTTTACTTTTAGTTATGGAAAGACGACATTAAAAAATTTTGCAAACCGCAGAAAATTGGCAAATCAACCGCAACTTAACATTACCGTGTATCTTTTACAGCATGAAAATACGATATCTTTAGATAGAAACTATTTTAATACGCTTGATTGTTGTTTATATATTATATTATTTTCATATACATAGAAACTGCAAAGTAGCATAATACCATCGTAAACTTTTTAGTTCTTAAAACGTGTAAGCAAATACATATATACTACTAACTGTTTTGTTAAAAGTTTATTAAGCGTGAACTCAAAATAGAAAAAACTTGTTTCGCTAGATAAAACATTTTGATTTAGTATCAAAAACGTCTAGAGTGATTTATTTTGATATGATTATGGGACTTTCTTAAAAATTATGAATAGTTTATGAATACTAATATTTTCACTTTAAGTTAAAATCACATGATAGAAATTACTTTGTGATCGGTAAAAAAATATATTTGTTATTTTAAAACCGTCCACATCTTAAACATTTTGAATTCGTACTATTTACATGTTATATATGCCTAATAATTATGTGACTCTAATAATTAGAGTATCTAAATTGAACCATTAGGTAATATAAAACGATATCTATTGACACAATTCTACACATTAAAACTTTTGTAAGCATGATACTAACAAGTAGACCGAATACTTAATTATAAAAAAGTATACGTACTACATTACAAATTAAAGCAAGTCCATCTTTTTATGGTAGTGTTAGTTCACTCAAAAAATACCCCATTTTTTTCTTAGCATCATTCCTGTCAAGCGACCATATGATAAACAGCAAAATTGCTATCATCATGAAAACAGCCATTATCACAATTTTTCTTGCTCTCAACCTCTTTGCTGCAACTACAAATAGTATAGATATGTGTGATGTAAAACTATTGTCTTTCGAATGTTATAAATGTATTTTCATTTCGTTTCATATATATTGTAAAAACTATTTTTTTTTAAATTTTTTAATTGAAAAAAGCTTTCTATAGACCATTTGACCCCTACAACTGTACGCTGTAATTGTATGGTAATATTTGGATGACTAGGAAAAGTAATTACAAGAAACATAATAAATCATGCTGCAATATAGCTGCAATGAAATGATAGTAGAAATAAATGGGTTGGGGCCTACTTACGTTCTTTTTCGCATTAGACGTTAAAACAAATTTTTTAGTTTATCAGTTACTTCTAAGAAGTAGCTCTAATTGTTCACGTAGCTAAATATACATTTAATCTTTTAAGTATTCAGATTTTTAAAACGTAATCAAAATTCAAAATTATTTTATTCACTACTTTTTGTAAATTTTAAGTAACATAAGAAAACATGATTACAAATGCCTGTAAGAAGATCGCCATAGCTACCCCTTGTACAGTTACCGTTCCTGCCCTCTAATCTACAACCTGGTAATTGACAATCAAGATTTAGGGCCAAATTTAAACTGCCTGATTCTGCGGTGTTAGGGCTGCCATTAAGTTAGGGATTTTACTTATATATAAAATGGTTAAGGCACAAGCTAGGTACCGTTTATCTTGCTATGCTAAGCGAGTTTCTAATATAGCGCAGGTCTCTAATACAACGCGAGGGATTTCCTAAGATTCAGCATTACGTGCTATATACCGCGGGTCACAAATACATAAATAAAAAAACATAAATGTAATATTTTTGTGCATTTGCAAATATTCCTTAAAAAAATTAAATCTTAGAAAAATTAAATCTAATAAAATTTGCTAAGTGACTACAGAATTAATAGACTAATTGACAATGGCTGAACTTGTACATGTACAACTATAATGTGCGTTACTAAATAGATCAATAATAATTTGTTTAATATATAATAGAATCCATTGATATTTTATTTTTATTAGGCTGTGATGAGTGAATGCCCTAAAATTATGAAGTGTACCTTTGCACAATTTTTGCAGATCGTGTAAATTTCTTTACACACTGATTTAACTTAACTACTATATGATTCAAGTCAAGGGCGGATCCAAGGGGGGGGGACTCTGGTGCTTTAGCCCCCTCCATAAGGAGCTTGTTTAACATTGTGGGGATAGGAGCGGCCATATTCCAAGATGGCTGCTTAACATTGTTTAACATTATTAGCCCCTCCCCCCCCCTATGACCCAATCCTGGATCCGCGCCTGATTCAAGTATACCAAACAATGTTTACAAGTGTATAAGATTGGCTCTTTTTATAATACAAAAGGTTTATTTTTCCAACAGAAACACCTGCCTTAGTCAAAAGCCTACAGAAATATGTATTTAATGCGCAAAAAGAAAACATAAAACGCATGTTTTTATTTCTCACTCGGTGATGATGTTTTGTGTGTAAGCAGGTACCTACATTACAAAAAGTCAATAGGAATGTGAATTCGTGCAATTTAATAAACACTTGAAAACGGATCGTATATTGAATCAGTTCAATGCGATAATTAAGTGTAAAAGGTGCGAATAATGCATTTAGTTTAGACAAATTATTTCGAGTTCGATTAGGAATGTAGAGCCGTTAAATGTAAAACATATTTGAATGCGGATTGATTATTGAATCAGAAAGGTGTACACAACATTAAAATCACACTATCTACATAGCGTATGTGTGCATAATCCAGTAATAGTAATACTAATATTGTTCGTCCTCCTCATGTAATATTTTATTACACGCATAACTATACAGTATAATTTGTATGTAAGCAACCCGGTTAAATGGAATAACTGTTATAGGGAATAAAAATGGACCGGCTATGCTAGCAATGTTAAAATTTGCCGGTTAAAAGGTATTCGACATAAAGAATAAACAGTTATAGAGAATTGATTTTGTACCATTCTATGGAATTTTTGGTCCTTTAAAAGAAATGTTTTTAAAAATTGAGGGACGAAGTATCAGGGATAACACTGTAACTGCATTTGTACCTGACCAATACCTAACTAATTTCTATTTACTATTTTAACCAATCATCATAAGTACCTACCTACAATATATATCTTTCACGCAACTGTCAAAAATATCTTGACTTTGTTTAAATTTAAAAATATTGATAAAAACTTAAACTGTATATCTGTAAATATTTATAATGTTCCGCGTACAAGAAAAATCCCTTAAATGGTTAAAAGGAATAACCGCTAAAAGGAACGTAAAAGGCCGGTCCCACGGGATTCCTTATATGCGAATTATACTGTACTACCAAATGTGCAGATTTGTAGACGTATTTTTAAGCGAATGTAAGCACCAGTTAGATTTGTTGTCGTATGTATTGGTATAGGTATAGGTTTTTTGTTTTTTTGGGGTAGTAATTTGGTTTCTTCTAAATGGCGTGCTAGGAATTCTCACTTAAATAAGTATGTTTGTTCCTATTATACGTATCTATGCTGAAACTTTGGACGACGAAAAGTTTAAATTGAAAAATTATAATTACTCTATAAAATATGTTGAAAATATGAATTTAATATGCATATAACTTTAGAAATCAGTTTCACTCTGGTAATAAACTTTATACTTGCTGGTTTCTGTTCCAAATTATTGTATAGTTTAATAAATTTACAAACCTGTTAACATGTTGTTTACTATGAATATACATAAGCAGTTTCAATAAATTCTTACTGCTGATTGAATAAGCCTTTTGAAATTGCAAATTGTATCATTTACATATTTTTTTTAATAAACCTTATGACAAATTGCAACGTGTTTTATATATTGCAAAATCAACTATACTTATACACTTTTGTATGCTTATTGTGTATTATTAACATTATGGTGCCAAATTGTAATGCAGTAATTTCGTGTACATATTTATTGCAAAAATAATTTATGTTCAAACGTTCACATGTTTTAAGAGTAAGAGTGCAAAATAAACAATCTACCTAATAACGTACCTACTTATTATTTATTACACCTTTGAGACCCTTAGAGCAACGTGTTTTTCAGTTTACAGTTTATATGTCCATACATGAAAGCATAAGACAAACGTATTTTAAGCATGATAAAGAAATAGTTAAATACCTTATGCTTTCAAAACTTGCAAAATTTAGGTCGTATATGTTTTTAAAGTTTTTCACCGTTCTCTTCTCCGTTAATTAAATTACTTAAAGAATAAAAATAAGATACTGTACACAAAATCAATAAGTAGAAATAGTAACGTGCACCTTTTGCTCAAAAATATTCCTAAAATTCAGCACTTCCTGCAATAAGGGTATTGCATTCATATTGATAGCACATAAACATGTATTTCTAAAACGTGATGCCTAAATTATGGTACAACGAACATTTAATTCCAATTATATTGTTGCTTACATTTTTAACCTGTTTTCCATCTAAGAGCAGAATTTTTTAATAGGCTTGTTTCAATACACGCAATTTTAGCATATCTAATATTGAACAATATTAGGAAGTTGATGGCGTATTTTGCAGTATAGTATTAAAAAAATATGACAAATCCATCTATTTGCATTAGGCTTTATTAGGTAAGAGCAAGATTAAATAGTAGATTATGCATTTTTAATTTTACTACTCAATTTAATTAACTAACAATATACGTAGCTTTTTGTCATTTTTTCTCATCGTTTTTTAATTTACATTAGATTCGTTTATTTCATTAATATTTTAGATTTGAGAATATACCCCTACACATATTGAAAAAAATGCAAACAGCATTTCTTACAGTTATTTTCTACGTCATGTCAATAATGAATTAAAAGCTGTTTATCCCACTCAAGTAATTAAATCATATAACTAAGTCTGGTTACCTCTTATAATTATACGAAATAAATTTTCTGTAACAAAATAATATCAATGTGCGTTACAAAGTTATAAATGAAATAACATTTAAAACATAATCGCTAAATTAATTAAGCCAGAGTAAAAAAGTTCAAAGTAAACTTTATAACTGAGTTTAGGGCTTTGATAATAATATGAGGGTGAACATTTGAGAACTTGTTCACGCCGCAACGCCTGACTGTCGCCTATTTTAAGTGTAAGCCACATCTGGCTTGGATCCAACTGAATTTAGGACAAGTATGTGACGGCCGGGTGTCGTCTATGGTAAACAAGCTTTTAAGTGTTTACCCTTCAATCAATTTTGTCCTACGAACAACGAACTGGGATAGAGCATATCCTTAATGCATAACTAAATATCGTATGTTGAAGGTATGTAGTATTTAAGAAAGTATTTATATGGAAATGAACACAGAAATTAGTAATTATTTATGACTCCTTCTTTGGGCTAAGTGGCGCTCAATGATTTATAGAAGCGACGTAGAGGAAAACCCTAAGCAAACACTGCGTAATTTTTGCTCAGTACTAAAACGTGGCATCTTTAATTTTGCTATGCTTAACAATAACTTTAACATTTCTTGCTGCTATAAATTGTTCGGATTTTGCAACGCTGTTTAACTTAACATGGCTTTTAGTGTCAAAATGGTGTAAGTAGATTATATTTTGCTCTATTGAGAAACGTGAAATACTCATTTCTATTTATGACTGAAATTGAGTGTAACGATAATGTTGTGTGCAATAATATAATGCATATCTCTGCCTTTTATTATAACTTACGATTAGTTGGGTTTACAGCTTTACTATTTTAGGTAAGTATATTCAAAAATAGCAGGTGTATTAGTAGTCAAAAGTGCTTGAATCTGACGCTGCGTTGTAATTTTGTAAAATTGATTCAAGATTTTTAAATCTTGGACTTCCCGCGTTCTGCCAAAAAACCTATAAGAGGCATTGTACAAAATTAACCTTTTGAATTATATTTTTTCTGTGTGACTTTGTTTTTACTCTCTGCCATGTTTGTGAACTATGTAATCTCAATGCATTTCAATGAAATGGTCTACTTAGTCAATTATTTACGTTTTGTAAGTACCGACAAGTTATTTGAAATGTTCAAATTGTTAAGCATGTTACAAACGAAGCTATAGGTTTGAGTACTGAGATAGTGTTTTTAGGTTTAACTTGTGCAAAATGTTAATTAGCAAAATACATTAATCACATATATAAAGGATTTAATATATTTAAAAAATATAAAGGATCATAGGTGGGTTTATTAATTAAGAGTCGTACACAAAACATTTCTTAAAAACTGTTGCCTTACATTTTATGCATTTTTATCAATAGCATTTAAAAAAAACATTTATGATAAGCTCATTGAAATTATTTATATTCTATTTCAAAATATCCTTTAGGTTTGCATGCACAAGGTATGCACGGTTAATGTATACCTTGTATCATGTAATTTTTGGCTAAGACTGGAAATCCATGGGCCAGTCTAAAAACATATATTTTACAAGGGTGTGAAACCACAGATACATGAGGATTCGTTTAAGGTATAACAAATTGAGAAAATAATTACATTTAATGTCAAAACCAGTTGCACGTCATTTGTTGTAATTGATTTATTAGGATTAAATACATATTGCCATATTATTTCCCCTTTAAGTGGAAAGCTGTGAAACGAACTACTGTATTATGGAATGCGGAGATATGCATAGCTTTGGTCCAAGTCATCGCTGCTTCACCACAATGTGTTAAAACTGTTGAATATGTACATAGGACCTTATGCATAGATATCGTGCCAGCATATTTAATAAGAACACTATAAGATTAGGTTGAACATAAGTGCGACAAATATTTAATGTTATCCTACATTCTTTAATGCAAAATATCCAAACGTTCTGTAATTCCACCAATGTAACATACATTGGCGGTATAATGTAAATAAGATACTGAATACAACTTATTAGTTAAAAGCTAGACGTAGCTAGTAAATTACGATCATTACACACTTGGCATAACTAGCTTAAAATAATTATCAAAAAACAAATTCGCTTGTAAATTAGTTAAACTATTTTATATATACACATAGTTTTAATACTTTCTATAATTGCCAACTACCACATTAATAACTCTTTAAAATGTTACTAACATGTAATAAACTTAACTAAAACCCAAGTTTACTATACCATTAACAAATTAGGAACGTTTTTTCGAAGTCAACTTGCATGTATATAAAGCGTTTCCTGCTTTCGATAAACTCAATATTCTTTTACCTTTGCTAAAATTCTACAAAGTACAAAAACTGTTGCTTGTGATTCGCAAATTTGCTTCTCTATTTTCAAAAGTACTTGACACTACAAAAATATATCATAATGAAGACCGCCACAATCACCATTTTTATAACTGTGACTATCTTTGCTGCGACAGCAACTAAATATAACCTTTCATTTCGTTGCGCTCGTAATAATATGACTATATGTCCCATCTACGGTAAGATATGACTATGTTTTTTTTTAATTTTAATTTGTAAAACAACTTAGCCGGCAATGGTTATTATAATTCAAATAGAACTAAGCCATGCAACTAATAACATTGTTTCTAACCATTGTTTTACTATTTTAGTTGGACATATTTGCGCTGAAGACGGGAGGACGTATCCGAATTGTTGAGCTGCGAGTCTTGCCCGTACTCTGTGTCCTCACAATTCATTTTTCATGGATACTGATATAAAATGTAAGATACAAAATTTAAAACGAGATTGAGCACACATTTAAAATTGTAGTTTACATTTCATATTGCATATGAGTAGATTAAAATGATTACAAGTAATATTAACAATTCAGGCTAAGAGACATTTGCTATTCCAATATTTTGTAAATAACAGTAATAGTCTTATTATATTCCCTAGACTCTAAAAAACAAACAATCACTGTTTAATATCATAGAACTAATAACAGGCTCACGTTTGATTTCTCATTTTAACTTTAAATAACCTAATTTGTGTTATAAGGCATAATTTGTAAAGCAAAGAAAAAGATCTTATAGTTATTTTTGCAAAACATGAATATTATATATCATTTTAAGTCATATACCAGGCGGCTAAAACAACTTTATTATCGTATCTAAAGAATAAGGATGATTCAATTGTATGTTTACTTAAAACATTAGGGCAGTATCAGTACCTTCAAAATATGTACATATTTAAAAAAGCTCTTAAATACAAGATTTAATTTTTTTCAAGTACGTGATAATAGAAAATATTGCCAATATTGCACATTTACAAAACCCGTAAATATGTTGTACCTTAAGAACTTTTTACAAAGACGTAAATAGAACATTTACTACTAATTGCGCATATTTTATTTATTATTTTTTTAATATAGTCCAATTTGATTGTTGTTTAAATTAGATTTGAGTCTTTTTTATTCTTAGCAGAAAATGTTTATACATTTTAAAGCAGATACAATACATTATTTAAGACTTTTTTAAACGTTGGTTTTTGTAATTGTACAACATGAAATTTAAAAATGTAAACAGGAATCCTTGGTATTAACTTATGTTATCTAAATTTTGAGCTAGCTTTGTAATTTGTAAAAACACATCAGCATCAAACATTAAAACAGCTACACACATCGAAAATTGCAATATTTTCTAGTTTTTTTTGTAATTCCTACCACACGTACACTGGATGGTAATTGTGCCTCACATGTATCTCTATATGCTTGCGATTCGTTTCAATTATATTTTATAAGTACTTCCGATCTACGTAATGTGCCGATGTTTGTTTGATATATTTTAGATTTTACATACCATGATGGATCATGCAAAAAAAGTTTAAGATTGAACGAGAATGGAATAGCTGCTCTAGATTAATAACTAGCAATGACGTCCACCACATTTTGAATCTGTACCTATGAACATAAAGCAATCATCACGTGATACACAATAAAAATATCTTGGCGTACTATGGACATAATAAAGTAAGTGTAAAATGTGTAATTACTTGCACTTTGTGCTGCTACACAATGTAATACACATATTGAAGATTGGTTTTTTGCTATGACTTACGCCATGCCTACCTAATTTACCATAAAATTGACATTTAAATGCTAATCAAAATACACTAACCCGCACATATGTAATATTATGTATCCCTTTTGTTCAAACATTTCATTCTTTTACATAAAATAACACTATTCGATAATATGTTATCTTCTGCATACACTGTTGTAATAAATCAAAATAAAGTTTTAGAAATGAATTAATTTTAACGCTCAAAAATTCAATAAACTCGTTTATCACTTACAGTTAGTAAAATTAGTTACTGTGCGTAAAAACCTTTATTCCGACGACCAACTGTTGCCGACGTGTCCCTGGGTAAACTGGTTTAATGCCAAATACCAGATCTAGCCTACTTTGCATGATTAGTAATTCCAGTAAAAATAGAAGTAGACGTGAATTCGTGGTGTCACCTGTAGCATGGTATTGACGTTCATTTATATTAAAATGTCTAGTATATAACTATCAGTGATATTAGTCATACATTTAACGACACAATATTTGTTTTTCACTGTATATTTAGTGATCATACGTTATAGTTTATTCTTGCAGCTGTATGGAACAAAGTAAGACCAAAAATACAAAACTTAACTTAAGATTGTACTTGCCAGTGCTAGTAGGGGTCGTTTACAAGTAACGGTAATAAAGCATCAATTTTTAGGACCCTTTGATATTTCCAGCGATCAATTAAAAGGATAAATATATAATTATAAAAAAATAGCCTTCATAAAAAGACAATGGTTAATGTACTAGCATCGGTAAGAACGGAGTAAAAAAGTAACCACGCCGTAGCACTTACACTCAGATGAATATGTAGGTATGTTTTTTATAAATCTTAAATCAAAATAAATACCACAAAAAAACACGTTCCCAATTTTATTTATGCTAAACAGTAGAAGCCAAAATCCACCCGTTAAAGGAATTAAAATATTTAATTATTTATATACTTCTCACATCACGGTTAGAAAATACATTTTTCTCTACGAATACTGTTTAAATATTATAAAATAAAACATCTAGTTAGATATTCTTGATTTTTGACACTAGAAACTATATGTAGTTACCCAAGTTTGCTACTTTCCTAAATTATCAATTGACTTGATCTTTAACTATATGCATAACCTTTAATATGTAATACAGAAAACAACTTCAGAACTTTCCTGTACTGTTGACTACGTACATCTTAATTGCAAAACGCTGTATTTAAATGAATTGCTAAAAATTGTACAATAATAAAATACTAAAAGGGAGTGTTCACGGCATAGGCGCCGGTTTTTAACTTAAGATCATATGCGTTAGATAGACCTATGGTGGCAGGCAAACGCACCAATAATCATTTTTGTCTCAGGTCAACTGTATTGAGGTCATAGGTCATTTGCCGAAAAACAACCATGGGGGGAATCACGTGTTCATTTTTATTTTGCATAATTAATTCCATACGAAAATTTCATGTTTTTATTTTGCGAATATATTAAAAATAGGCAACGCTATAAAGAAGGAGAAACCTACGCCGTAGGGACTTTTGTCACTAAAATAGTTTGTGGTCGTCCGTAAATGAGAAAACAAAATTTAATTCTTTTTTGACCTTGTAACGACCCTTTCATTGTTTGAATGACTATCTTTAACATGGTAGACAGCAATACCTAAGTATACTCATTGGCCCTACCGACAACATTTATGGACGATCCCATTACTATTATTTACTATTACCACTTTTATTTGTTTCTCTCAAACTGTGTGCACTTGACATTTCAGAATGTACAGTATATTCCTTTAAAAGGCGTATTTCTGACCTGAATGACCTCGTTTGATGTTTACCATGTGATGCAACTATCATAGTAGAACCGTTATGCCAAAGGTATTTTCAGAAGATTAGAAATACTGCTGCACTGGCTCTGTACTCATGTGAACTTCATGATTTTTTCAAATTCTTTTGATATTTTTTAGAAACTGAATTAAAGGATTTGTACAATTCAAACATTTTGCATTTTGTTTAAATCTAACAATAAATATAGTTACGGTTTTTCATTGAATAAGCTTCGGGTAGTTTTATAAGCGTCAGCAGGGCTCAAATAAGCGCCGAGTTTAAAAACGTGTGCCGTGTTGTACATACTTCCCTGGTATTTTAGAAGCATTATACGATCAGATAGAAAATATACCAATTTCATTCCATACGACGTGTGTTAAGGTATGAAGTAATATACAAAGTAAATTGTATTGAAATGGAAACAGAAGTGGATAATTGATTATAACAGTTTATGTGTGCTAAAAAGTGCTAAATTATATATCAAAACGACGTGGATGGAAACCACAAAAAAAAAAATGCGTATATTTTGGTAATGTAGTAGAACGTTATGTCTGGGATTAAAAATTATTTATAAATTACTCGGATTATGCAAAGTAGTTAAACTATACATGGATTTCAGTGTAGGTACTATTAGATACCTTTAATATTCAAACAGATCTCTATGCCATGCACACTTCTGATATTGCAAACCTCTCCGTATTACTGGAAAACTAAAATACTGCCAATATGATGATCGTAATAAATACTCAAATCTCGTTTATAAAGGAATCAAAAGATGTTGGAAAGAGATGTTGTAATTGTGTCTTCATTTTATTTTTGAATTTTGAGTTGCAAAATATTACAATATTTATTATTAAACAAAGTTGATAATTAATACATTGATTTTGAACATACACTTTCAGGATCTTTTACTAATTACACAAAATTAGTAAATATGAATGATAAGCTAAAATACTGTAAATTCTAACTATGAGTATGCTATAAATGTGTATGAAATTTTGGTCTAAAATTATTCTAAATAGAAACAAGAATAAAGGTTTAATAATATTTACAAACATCCAGTCGTTACACTTCAAACTTACGTTTAAAAAATAACCGTTACTGTAATAATTGATTGATTGATTGATTGATTGATTGACTTTATTGTGCCTAAAGACGTTACACCCATCACACAAAGGTAACAAAAATTAGTTTTTAAAGTTACATAATTTGATATAATTTGATTTAATTTATATAATAAAAAGTTTAATTTTAGGTTATTTATTTGATAATAATGATTAACATAGAATTAAAATAGAAGTTTGACAAGTTTTAACAAGTTTTTAAATACACGAATTTGCAATTATTTCTTAAGGTTATGACTACTGATTTATTTGGAGGAGATGATCGTTGGTAAGTTAATATGTTTTCTAAGCGATTAAAGTAATTGTTTATTGAATTGTTTGTTGAATCCATGGATATTCCGAGAATTTGAAGTAGTTGTTGATGTTGCTGCAGTATTATTTTGTATTATTGTGTTTCCTTTTTCGGTATGGTCATGTTGCCCTTTTGTTGATGTTAAGAGATGTACGTTCATAAAAGCGCTATTCCGATTTATATTTTTCTCTTTCATTTTACTGCGTTTGCTTAAGGATTATCTTGTAACTGGGTGGAGTAAGTTTTAATTCCATGGATGTTCTTGTATGTTTTGGAAAATAGTAATAGCGTTGCAGTTTTATTTTTATTTTTACAGTTGGGTTCATGTGCTTATTTGTGTTTAGTAGTAGATCTTTACTTTATTTTTCAAGCTTTTTTAGATTTTTGCCTTCCATTATAAACGCCACAGCGTCCACTAAGCACTTATTGTAAGATTTTATCGTAACTGTTTTAACGTCTTCTCTCAGCTTTTGATTTTTATTAGCATTTCTTTTTTGACCTCCCTTTTATCTTTAGCTAAATATTCGCTTATTGTAAACCCTGATCCATTTAACGTGTGCCTTTTCTTTAGAATTTCTATAGTTGCGTACTTACTGGGGAGTTGGATGAGGATGGAGGATGGATTAATGTCTTTATTTTTTAGTTTTTTTGCAAAAAGTATTCGTATGTCCTTTATTTTCATGGTCTGTTTAATGATTTGAATGGCTGTACTTAACGGACCGCCCTGTTCATTTGCACCATGTAGTATTAAGCAAGCTTTGTTGGATTCCAGTCCTTTGACCATGTCTTGATGATGATTATCCATCCTTTTTTTACTAAGATTGCATTGGTTGACCTTAATCATATCTTTTGCTGTAATAGATTCTGATGGTTTAGATTCTGTCGTTTGAATGTTAAACTTTGCTCCAACTGATCGTATAACTTGCATAGTATTTTGGATTCCCTTTTTTTAATCAGAATAGATTGTGTTCACGGACTTGATGTAGATTGATATTAGTTGTTTTATTTCTTTAAATTCTTCTTTATTTATGGTTTTTAACTTTAGTAGTAAAAGGAGGTTAAGTGTAATAAAATCTTCAACTCGTCCGCTTTTGGTTCCACTATTTGAGTTATTTGTATCTAGGCAAAAGGAACTCATTGCGTGTACGTCTAGTATAGTAGAGTGGAGTGGAGGGGCGATTGTGTATTCCAGGTTTTGTTTAGTAATCTTTTTCAGCACGAGGTAGGAATTAAGAAATATCACACTTTCGTATTTTAACTCAAATTTTAAATATTAGTGACTGACACTAAAAACTTCGATCAGATGCTGAGTCAGTACAATTTTTGGAATACGTTAATGCTTGTTTGAGAGTTGTAACTACTTTTGTTTCCAGGAAATTTGTATTTTAATATTTTAAGTTTTTTAGCTTTGGAAAGTACTTGTTGTCACTTTGAATGTTCGCGCCGCTCCCCGTAACTGTAATAATTTTACTTGAGCAAGTCGCTAAGTATTAGGCACTTTGAATGTAATATTGTATCAGCAGATTGAGTTTTACTCTTGTACATAACTGGGACGCATAGAAGACATCGGACAGCTTTAGGTAGCTATACTTACTGAAAGTAGCTATAAGATTCGCATTAGAACCAGTCTTTTGATAATAGAGATACTTATGTAGGTACGTAGGTCATGTAGCATCATTCAGCATTATAGCTGCAATTTTAAATATGTAAAAAAGTCGACAATAATTTTGATTCTATTTAGACATCTTCGAGGTTCTTAGTACAACATAACTATATACACAATTAAAAATTGCAATATGTATAAAGTCATTATATTGAGGCGTTTGTATACTTACTACAATTAAAATAAACTATTTTTGTGGGTAATTAGTAATTATTTGTGTTTAAGTTTGAGGCTACATTAAAACAAGTAAAATAATAAAAGGTCATTGTTTAGTGACAGAAATACAGTTACTTCCCTGATGTGGAACTTTATTGAAAAATAAACACTCCGATATAGAGTTAAAATGATAAAATTATTAAATTCAATGACCAAGCAAAATTATAAAGAAATTGTAATTATTGTGTCAATGCCAGTTTAAGTACGTCATACTTAAGTACTACTTTATTATGAGAAACTATTTAAACATTTGAAGCAACTTTTCATTAAATGACTAAAAATATTTCGTATCAGCATCTAATGCAGAATAGTACGTAAGAACTTTTATCTTCTGTGAAGAACCAAAATGACACATTTCCAATTTAAACTGGAATCAAAATGAGCTATGCTATTAAAACAAAATAAGAAACATGCGTCAGATGTTAATTAAAAGTTTTTGAAAAGAGTTAAAATGTTCTATTTGCATGTTTTTGAAAAGTGTAAAATGTTCTATTTACATGATTTAGAAAAGTATAAAATGTACTATTTACAGGTTTTAAAAAAAAGTAAAATGTTCTATTATACAGTGTACTTAAAATTGTGGAATATCAAGTTCACGCGTTAATCAAAAGTAATCGCTAATAATACATGTTATTTTGTCGCAGTCATTTTAAATCAACACCAAAACTGTTGTTTTGGGGATAATGTGATATTACTTAGTTTCATTTTATGACCTTAAACTTTTAAAAATATTAATAAGCGCGGGGCCTAAAATAGCCGTCTTTCAGTCAGCCACTTCACAATATATAATAAGCGCCGGGCGCCTATTCTAGTATTTACGGTATATTAATTTTAGAGACTATATTATGAGGGCACACCTAAACCATGATCTGATCTGATCTGAAATGATCTGATCTGATTCTTCAAAAATGGCTCAAAACGTGAGTTGCAGATCACGCAGATCATTTTAGGTGCCTGTTACCTACTGCACAAACAAATATGATCTGACGCATTGCCAAGCCACATCATATACATACTGGAATGATCTGACACATTGCCCTGCAGTTCATATCCATACCGAAATGATCTGATGTATTAGCTTGCATGTCATATACATACGTGATCTGAATACATGGAATACATGGACTGTTGGCTGCTGCAGTTCAAGTTAGAAAATGATCTGAACTCAACTGAACTGTGCGCACGCAGGGTACGTGTACAATTGAACTGAATCTGCAAATGCTGAATTCTAACCAACCCAAGGTAAAATTAAATACCGCCACAATTCAAACGAATTGGATTTATTATACCATTCTTAATTACTACTTACGCAATTTGTAACTCATTCATCATACAGTTTTATGGTGCTTTTCTTCCCGTTTCTGTATTAGGGTACTTGACTTGTCACCTTTGACGTGTGTCATGTTTTGGTTAGTGTGATCATTGTCAGTTGTGTGTCCGTCAGTTGTGCACTTCT
>JAQFZE010001087.1:0-19965 GCA_034695245.1 Dicyrtomina saundersi | reverse complement strand
ATCTTATCAGTTCTTGACGTCATTCACGATTATAAATAGTTTTCCATTCCCAACCCTTACCCATGAACTCATGAATACATTATTCTAATATTTTGGTTAGAATGCTAAAAAAAGTATGTACTCCTTTAAATAGCCGTAAATATATGATTGCCAAAAAAAATATTTAAATATCATTGATGCAAATAAATATATCATTGCTTAAACAAATAAAAGGGCCATTCCAAAAAAGCAAAATACCATTGAAGCACTAAAGTATCACTCATTTTCGAATGCTTTTACGATGTTGTTTTAACTTTTTTCGATGAGATTCGTCTGAAGAAACATTACCAGCAAGGATATTATGAGCAATTAACGCTAAAGCTTTAATATTTTCCTCAGTTACATTTTTAAGTAACTGCTTTTGTTTATAACTTGTCGCGTTTTTTATATTCTAAATTAATTCTAGGATTTTTTCTATCCTTTGCATGGTTTTCAGATAGCATTTGTTTTACAAACTCCGCGTAGATTTCAAAAGTGCACAATGTAAACCAAATTTGTGGTGTTCAAATTTATTGTGTTAAATATTTTTATTTGAACGGCGGTCTATTTTTGGAGAGTTAAATTATTTTAAGTCCCTAATAACGATTTTTTTACAGCAAAATGACTCTAAAAATGTCTTTTTTTGTTTGCCTTTTACGTAAATGATGTCCCCAGATTTTGAAATGTTTTTAGCAAACAACTTTGTGTGTAGTATATGGCACTGTTCGACGACTTCAGCGTATATGATGTAAAAGGTTTTTACAAAAACTTAGTTTGTTTTTCTTTTAGAGTTAATTTATTCCAACTCTATGAGCTTTTAACACAAACAAATTTAAAATATTTTTGTGAACGTTAGTAAACGCTTACTTTTTGACGACAAAGTTACCATTGGTAATAAACCGTTTAACGTCAAAAAAGTATATCACCGTTCATATTGGAACAAAATACACGTCTTTTTTTCAGGTAGTACACCACAACGTACTCTAAGATCGTCGTGACACTTAGGATGTAGGTTTAGGAATAAATAGCTATACGAAGTTTTTGTAGCATCTAAGTATGCTTTAGAAAGAAAGTTATTAGGAATTGAGAGGAGATTTTTCCTCATATATGCTATTTTAAATACAAACATAGGACATTTAAATATAACGTAATAATTTGTGTTTAGTCGTATGTCCCTCGCACATTTTCCATGTGGATACAAATTTTTAGTTAATAAAATAACTGAAACCGAAAGGTGATGACTACCTTGCGTAAATATTTCATGAATTTTTGACGTCTTTGACGAATTATACATTTGATCGTCTATTACAAGTATTATATTAGCGATTACACTTCCCTATGGGCAGAAGCCCTTGGGAAGATTGCATTTATTTGGCTTTATTTGTTTAGCATTGTTTATGTTACAGAAATGCAATTTTAATCGAAATTAGCAGTGATAAATTGTGACAATTATATTAGATATTTATGAGACCGGCTTGAGCAGAATAAAAGGCAAATTTTTGCTGTATACCTTTTTTAAACATAAGCATCTAAAATCTTTAAGTTTGACTATTTTTGAAAATTCAATTTTTTAAACATTAATTTTTCTTGGCATTAGTTATTACAAGTACATAAGACTTGAGTTTGAGTTTGAGTGAACTTTATTCAGTGTCGAATTAATTCAATACAATTGTACTGTTTTACAATAACGGACACTTATACTTAAAATATAATCTAAAAGCAAATCTTAAAACTAGCACACACACAATTACATGTATATATTTATAATTCCATATTCCTAATTCAATACCAAATTACCTACAATTACCAATAAAAATTCATTCATGGAGGCTGGTGAACTAGAAACTCAATCACACCACGACTAGCTATCAAATGCTTAATTACTTAATTACTTAATTAATTAATGACTTAATTACTAAACAGATGTTTATCATTTTTACACTACATATTTTAAAAAAATATATACTAGGTGCTTTTTTTTTGCTATTATAAGAAAGAATATTTGGAGCCATGGAGTGTGAACATTTTTTTTGATAAGGAGCTGCGGAACAAATTTTTAGTAACGGTTTTGCTTGCTACAGCTTTTTTATTGCATTTTATTAGCTGAGGTGTATTGTCGCATGCATAAACTATCTTTTCGTTTTCAGTTGTAGCTGTCTGTTGATTAATAATTATTCGTGTGTGAATTCCGTCGCTGTTTGATTTAAGTTCTTTTGCTTTTTGGACAAGTAATCTGTGGATTTGATTTTCAAGAGTCTTGCTCTATTTGTCAATGTATATTTGGCTAGTAGTGCTTGAGTGCTTAAGAATAGCTTTGTTTTTCCATGTATACCATGTGTCGCATTTATTGTAAAAATGTATCACAATGGGTCGATTTTCAAAATTGAAGTTTCGGCCGAGTCTATAGGCGTTTTAAAATAGAAAATCATTCAATCCAATAGATTTCATGATAAATTGTATTTTTTCGTTAAGTTGTTCCTTTAATTGCGACATAGTCTCTGTTACGCCATGAATCACAATCTTTTCAAATTAAGATTGTTGAGGGAATTGTAAAAATTTTCTATAGTCTTTTCCATTGTAGATATTCTGGCTGCCATGCGTTCAGTATTTTGATCATGTGGTTTTGTATTTTCTCTGTCATCTGGCTTTTGAAATTACTTCTTCACAACTACAATGCGGTGTTTTTTAATTGTAGTTTTTTGTTTATTTTGCGAATTTTTGAATGTAATAATTGTAAAACTGAAGCAGCTTGCTCTTTTAAACTTGCAAGTTCCTGTTTAATATTGTCCACACGATTAATCATTTTGTTCACTGATTTTAACGCATGTAAGTTTGTGAATTGCGCTTGTTGCTTTAATATTTGGTAGTCGTAATCACATTTAGTTCTAAAAAGTTCAAATGTTGCTGCAAATTCTTTTGACATTTATAGACTGTGAGCTACTCCTTTACTCAACAAAATTGTTTTTTTATTGCGTTTAGCCATTGCGGGTTAAACCAATTATTTTCAGTTATGCTTGCACTGTTTATAATATTTGAATGATTAATATCGCTCATAGACTATGCTGACGCTGCAGTTCCCACAATTCGACTTTAATAAAGTAGTTATAATAATAAAATATAATACATAAATCACAATATTTTATAATATTGAAATTTTAGATTTTTCTATTTGTTAAATTTATTTTTCACAGAATATATTTTTATTTGTGCTATTTATATGCAAAATAATATTTCAAATAAATTGATGTAACTTTTACATCTATACAACAATTTTTACTATTGTGCAAGCTAGACATTTCACGACGTAAAATTTTTAGGTGCTCGTGCTTTGGCTGCTCAAATCAGTCTCATATTACAAGTACCGTATTTTCGTTTTCAGGTAGCTCAAAGTCAAGTCCTTTGACAAAATTAATATTTCTAAGCTTCCGTTTTAGGTCTGCGTATATTCGCTGATCCAATGTATAGCTAGAGATTATTCTTTCAGGAGTGACATCAATTAGGTCGTTGAGGTTTAGTAGTGATTGAAAAGTAAAAACTTTTTTTCTAGACTGTGATAAACCTAAAATGAACAGTTATAATAAACTAAAGATAAAATATAAATATTTAGATTGCACATATAATTATAAATATTATTTCATAGTAATATTAAAACTTCAAATGTTTTACTAACCAGCAATATTCATTGCCAATGGATGGTGTAGTTTTGTTTGCGGTAAATAATCCTCTATTATACTTGACGATCACGAAAATGTAAGGTAAGTAATAAATTACAAGGCATCAGCTGACGTTTTTTACCCCTAACGTCAACTAGTTTAATGTTTACAATATCAATACTTCAACGTTCGACTCCAATGTACTTTTAATTAGAATTTGAAAACGATTTGCGTGTGTCATTGTTGACGCCAATAAAACGTAATACGTTTATTAAACTACTGCCAAAAATTTGTAGTTAAATAATAATAAATAGCACAAACAAGTCGTGTGCTTCTACATGATGCTTTTTAAGCGTTTGATTATTAGTAATAATTCCTGGTAACAAAATTATTTCAACTAAAGCAACTTTCATCTCGTTCTACTTGAAAATAACAAAACTTAGGCAACTTGACACTAAAACTTGACATAGTATTGGTTTTAAAATAATAATTCAAGTCATTTGAATGTGGACGTAAAACGACATGACTCTCTTTCTTTAGTAATAACACAACTGACACAATATCATTTAAAACTATTAAACGTAATCACTTGTGACAACTCAGCTTCATCAAATATTCCATCAATGATGTTATTGCTTCTATTTGTAACTTTGTAAGTATAAAGATGGCCTTCAACTATTGAATTAATTGTAAATACTTTATTTGTAAATCTAGTTGAGTAACCTTTTTTAAATGCGTTTTTTGGTTTGAAAATGCAAACACAGTCGTTAACTTTATTATTTGGATGCTTTGGCCACTTGTGATCTATAACTGATCGATGTGAATTTATCCATGCATCTATTTCTGTAAATTTGTCAGCACTTGCAGGAGTAATTTTAATTCTTTGATGATACGTGTTATTGTATGAATTCACACTGTCATGCAAAACATTGTAACAAATTTTCAGTTTTGAAGTAAACTTTTTATATGTCCGGTATTTTGACACACGTGATAACAAAGTTTGATTAAATCGTTCCACTACCATGGCTTTTAATGGAGAAAAGTTATGATACATAATGATATTATGTTCATATAACAGTTGCTTAAATGTTTTATTTTTAAACTCTAGTCCTTAGTGACATTTTTTATATTTTGGAATGATTTTACAACTTAAAACTGACTGAAATGGCTGAAGAAATTCTTTAATTTCCTTTAGTTTAACTGACAAATGTTGTTTATGTTATCTATTAACACCACCTAACGCTGAAGGTGAGGAACAAGTGTAATAGCTATCAATAAAACTAGCTTCACTTATGATAAAATTGTTTAAAGAATAACTGTCACGCTTTTAAAACTTTATTTAAACTGAATAAAATAATGAGAACTTCTGTGGTTAAGTGTGTAGAGTACTGGTTAAGGGGAGGATTTAGATAGGAGCTGAGGGGTCCAGTCTAGGTAGAGTATGTATACTACCACACGAGTTCGCCCTAAAACATATTTTTTGTTGTTGCGTTTTGATGTGTTATATTTTTTAAACTGCAATTTTAATTCATTAAAGCATATGACATTACGACAGGTTTCGGGTATAATTTCTATCGTACTCGCAGCGAAACACAATTTTAACTGTTTTCACACAATATTAAATTCATTCACGCCATAATATGGTTGATTACTCCACAATACAAATTAACTAATTTAGTCACGCCAAAGTCTTTTGCGCCTGAATGCATACAATTACGCCTGAGTGTTTTATATTACCAAATTATAAATTATATTCCCACCATAATGACACTGATCGTTCTCTAATGCAGACAAGCACTTTACTTTTATTTAAAAACCGATACTTGTCACATTAAGATTTTATTAGTCATTTTTTTTCTGTAAGCAAAAAAGTGCTTAAGTTGTACAATCGCGTCAGAATCTCATTATACCACTAATCTAATGCGAATTAATTGCAAGCCATGAATAAGAAATTAAAAAATCGTATACGGATGTTAAACTATGATTTTCGACAAGATTGCTGGATTTCCTATTCAAGGGCTCCATTTGATTAGCATTGGATTAGCCGTATAATATCATCATCATCAATTTTTACTTCAAGATCTAGATTATTAGTTGTTATATCTTTATATGCAGCGATTCTGGCCCTAATTTTAATTAATGACTCATCTAAGGAAATTCCTTTTTTAGGGTCAAAACTATAATTTTTATGAAACTAAGTGCCATCACTAAAAGTATTTAAAATACCAATATGAATTTCTAAACTTCTTAGAAATTGTTTTTTATAATGTTTAAATATAGATTTTAGAAAGTCTACAATAGCTTCTGTTTCAGTTTGTTTAAGTTTCAAATTATAAGTATTTTAATATAAATTTACATTTTTTAGTGCAGTATTCCGTTGTTTAAATAATTTACTATTACCAAAGTTGTGATTAATTATTATTTATTTCTTGGGTTTCCTGACGTTTTTTACTTTTTCTATTTTTGCAATCAGATGAAGCTCTTCATCTAGTAAGATTCGTTTTTGATTTTCTTGATGTTTTTAAATTTTTCATAGAAATGCCTCTTGATAGTGCAAGTGGCTTATTAAAATTCAAATCACAAATTTCACATCTTGTTATAGCATTTATCTTATTAAAAAAAATATTAAAAAGTAAAAATTTAAAAACAATAATATTTTTACTATCTTTGAATTAGAGAGTTTGATTGTGTTTTCTTAAGTTTGTGAGTCTATTGTTTTGCATTCCTTTTTATACAGAAAAAAATTAAGAAGTAAAAATACATAGTCTTAAATTTACGTGTTTTACTGCGTTTTTCGTTGTTTTCTCAGGTTTGTAAGACTAGTTGATATTAATTTTACATTCCTTTTCATAAAGCAAAAAAATCAGTAAAATTACAAAAAGTTTAAATTTTTTCAGTCTTAAATTTGCTTGTTTTATTTTTGTTTTTTGGCTGTTTTCTAAAGTTTGTAAGTCTATTTAGCTCTAATTTTAGTGTCTATTTTATAAGGAAAAAATTACTAAGTAAAAATCTAATAATTTTCAAAGTCCAGAATATGAAAGTGTTAGTAAGGTTTTGGTGAGGCTACTAGCCTGAAATTGCTTGTCAATTCTTTGACTTTTGCAAAATGCTAAAAAATAAAAAAAATATAAGATAAAATCATTGATTTCTTGATGTTTTATGCTGTTTTAAAAAAATGTTTTTGCATTTTTAGAAAATCGGTCCAGGGTTTTGGTTAGGTGGCTGACAGCTACTTGGGCTAAGTAGCCTGTCAATTCTTTAACTTTAAATGACTGCTAAAAAATCAACAAATATAAGATAAAAACATTGATTTCTTAAGGTTTTATGCTGTTTTTTAAAAATTAAATTGCCTACTTGGAAAATCGGTCCAGGGTGCCCCACCTACTACTAACGATTGGTTCTAACAGATATAAATATGTTGTAAGGTTAGTATATTATGACTCTGGAGTTAACGTGGACTAAATTTTACAGTTAACAAGATTTAACAGAACGAATCAGGACGTTAGTTCAAGGGTGACTTTGGTCAGCCTGATAACTTGAAACAGTAAATAATTTACGAATGATATAATTACCATAAGTTAAAGGCTCAGGTATTAAAGAAATTCAGAAGTTTAACAGTAGAATGGAAGTGGAGTCGGCCGGTGCGGCTGACTATACATAGAATGTACAGATTAAGAAAATAACACAAATTAATACCTTTTCTATGTAAATCAAAGTGCAGATATAAACATCTAGTCAATTTCATTTACACACTAGTATAACGTAGTAATAATACACTTAATAATTAAATTACAATGGTGAATAATGGCATTTCAAACTACAAACTAATAACTTATGTAGAATCGAATTTTAGTAGATTAACCACAAGTCATTCAATTAAAAAAACGTTAGGATTTACACCTTAACCTTTTTATCACGTTTTTTACTTTATATAATAGTTTTGACGGCAGTACTTATTTTTATTTTAAAGTTTGGAGGACAACATAATAACAAACCTCAGTAACCTTCAACTACAATAAAAACACAACTTTAACATCATGAGACCGATTTTTTTAACAATTTTTATTACAACAAATACAAAAATATTGAGTTAATGTAGTAAAGCATATGAAACAGTTATACATTTAATCGTGTAATCATTAACATGTAATTGCGTATAATAAAAGAACAACTGTAACCTAATTGCTTCCTAGCACAGCGTCACCAAACGGCAAAACTAGTCAACGTCTTCATTCACTCGCTTTCTGCATGGCAGTTTCCGAATGGAATGGTACTGCTCAAAACAGGGTCGGCTGCTTATGCCAACGCACAAACGCACGTTGCATCTAGTGCACTCGTACTAAGTTTCGTGACGAGTATTGTTAGCAGTACACAAGACGCAACGTAAATAGTCAGGACTCATTTTAGTTGCATCTCGCTTTAATTTTAAAATTTTGTGAGGAAAATGATCATGACCACTAAGTCTAGTGTCTACACTTTGCACTATTGAGGGCCTGCCTCGAGTTGCTTTCTCGATAGGATTGCGATTGATCATTTCCTGGATAAGGGTCTCTAAAAAATCCTTAAATGGTACTTTTTTACCTGACTTCATCGAGTTCATCACACGCAGGCGCTATTTACAGCTGCGATATAAATGAACCGTAACCAGATTTTCTGGTACCATTTTAAACATTTCCTTTCTGCGTAATACGGTTGAAGGATTTTATCCAGCTCGTCTACCGCACCCATACATTTATTGTAGGCGAGAATAGAAGCAGGTTTTATTTTGGACTTAGCATTAGGCTGCATGCTGTGACAAATGCAATTGTTTAGCATAGTGACTTTGCGTCTATCCATCCACCTCTCAACCAATAACTCTCCGGTCGTAAATGTCCACTTCTCCCTTTTTCAATTTAGACGTGAATTTTGGCATGCTCTTACGGTTTAATCGAACTGCGCCCACCACTCCGGTATTACACTGTCTCAGCTGGTTCGCTAATTTTGGCGAGTTAAAGTAATTGTCGATGTAGACTGTACGACAGGTATTTAAGTAGGGGTCGATTAAAGAACGCACGATGGCTCCACCATAACCCAACACGGTTTTTTGGTCATCATGTAGAAACTTAGTTGTCTCGCCTTAAAATAAAACACCATTTTATAGTTAAAATTGGCTACGACTTGAGGATTTTAGGCTATGTAGTGTATACTGAGTTTTAATTTTTAATAAACACCTTGGTAAGGAATGACACTGATTACGAATTTGCTGTGACAGTCTGCTAAAACATACAGCTTCACACCAAACCGAGCACGCTTGTTTGGTATGTACTGTTTGAAGCTTAGCCGTCCTTTAAATTTAGCCAAGCTCTCGTCAGTGCATAAATTGCGACCAGGTATAATGTATTGCGAGAATTTCTGCATCATAAAATTAGGAAGCTGCCCTAATTTTAGCATACGATCGGTCCTTAAGTCAGAGTTTTCGTTATCGCAGAAGTGCAGACTGCGCTTTATTTCTTCAAATCTATTTTTAAAAAATTAAAAATGTATAAATTTGTAATAAGTGCAAAATAAATAACTTTATTGTATTCAATTATTGTATTGCAGTTACTGTACCTATTACGGCTCATCGTGTCATGGAAAAATGACGAATGGTGAATTGGTTTAGTAGACCAATAGTCCTTGATTGACGGCTTTTTTATAATGCCGGTTGCCATTCTCAAAGCTAGGAAGCGGTACAATTCAGCAGTACTGAATGGGGTAAAGGTGCTAAATGAAGCAGCTTTTCCATTATCTTTTTCTTGCTTACTGCGCTGTGCAACATACCGTGCGCTTTCTAGACACACTTTTTCCAATTCTTGAGTAGGTACGAACTTTAAAAAAATTTCAAAAGGAGTCGACACATCGCATATTGAATCCAGATAAAACTCCGTTTCTAATTTTGCAAATTCACAATTTAATGGTAAAAAGTTACCACCAAAATCCCATTTCATTTCTTCATTAGTTTCTTCGCAATCTTTATTCTCGCTGTCAGATTGTTCTAGTAGGGTTTTAAGCTCTGCAGCACTTAGGTTGGGATTAAAAGAGTATAAGTAGTTGTCTTTGTCATCATCGTCGGATCCATCAGTTGATGAATTACGTTTAAACTCATCTTCGGATGATTCCGTGTTGGACCAGTCTGGGTCCATTGCACAATTTACGGAAACTGTACTTGGTTGATAATGTATTATATGGTAAATAATAATACGCGTGTGGGGTTTAAATAGGTATGGTTTGGTATGATGCAGTGTTGTGTGGTATGGTATGATATGGTATGGTATTGTATAGTATAGAGGACGGCATTCATTCAGTTTTAAATTATTCATTTTATGCAGTCTATTTTTAATCTGAATTTTTTATTTTTATTTTGTAAGTTTTTAAAATAATAATATTATTCAAAATTCAAAACTTGAACGTCACGTCGATTGTCAGAAATAAAACTTGTCAATAAACGTGACGTTCACGTTATTGGTCATAGCAACGAGTAGTAATCTAGCGCTACGTTCACGTCTACGGACTAAATGTACTGCAAAAGTTGACGTGACGATGGCGTCAGCAGTCAGACCTGAGTTGTGACGACAGACGTGTTATTCACGTCATCGGTACAAAAAAGGTTAACAACTAACTTTATGTAGATATTTTTTAGGTGCAACTGTTGAAATTAACCGTGTTAACTCAATTTTTGTACATTGCGATTTAGTTTCTTAGTGTGCTATAAATTGCCTATCATCTAAGTGTATATAATTATCTACATCAAAAGTATCACGTAGTAATAAAATCATAGAAGAAGCCGGACAAACAGTATATGATTCTGTGAAGATAAAATACATTAAAAAATCAAGGTTTAGTTGACTGATGGTAATATTAAATAATATAAGAATATTATAATAAAGAATAAATCTTTTTAATTAAAAGTGTAGAAAACTACCATGACTTTATTTTTTAAAGTGTGAATGAATTTTGATGAACTTTGAGTATTAATGAATGAATACAAATACATAATAAATTAAATATTACAATTAACAACTTGTTAACAAATATATAAAATATTAACATAAAAGCCTAACACAACAAACAGAAAATAAAAGTTTAGACGCACTCAACATGACGCATCCGAACTTATTAAAAAATCTCTCTACATCAAAAAACCAATTAGAGCAGTTTCAAGAATACTATAAAATATAAAAATAAAAAATATTAAAAAGTAAACAATTGTTTTTAAAAAATAAATAACCAAGAAAAGTATGAAAAATTCCGAAATCTTTAGGCACCGATTTCAATCAATAATGCAATACAAATTTGTAGATTTGAGGATTTTTTCCCCTTGGAAACTTCTTATATAAATGAAGCCACTCAAAAAACAATTTAAGTTGACAATGTAGATAATGATATGTTACTAGATGAAATCGAATTTATTATTGAGTTTTATTTAGTAAAACAAGCAGATTGTACAAGATATGCAGAAACTGA
Organism: Dicyrtomina saundersi; assembly: GCA_034695245.1. Classification (NCBI taxonomy): domain Eukaryota; kingdom Metazoa; phylum Arthropoda; class Collembola; order Symphypleona; family Dicyrtomidae; genus Dicyrtomina; species Dicyrtomina saundersi. Next base: position 8,812 of record JAQFZE010001087.1, on the reverse strand, counting down.
GTTAATAACATTAGCGAATATTAGTCCTGTGTTTCTATTCGATAAGGTTTAAATAATAAATAATAATACATCAGTAAAGGTGGACACTTACTTCGGGCATACTAGTTTAATTCAAGGATTATTAAAATATCAAGATAGTTTTAGTTCAAATTATAGTCATACTCAATGCTGGTTTCTGGATAATAATAAATATTCAGCAACAAATAATAAAAATCTTGGATTTGCTAATATACATGATTTATTATTTAAAACTAATTCCACTAATAACAAAGAAAAAGCTAGATTTATAATTTTATTTTTACTTTTTTTTAATTCAATAGTGAAATAGCATTAGGATTAAGAGTTTCTGTTTATATATATAGAGTTAATAATGGAAATGCTATATTTAAATCAAGTGCGCAAACTAGTATTACTAATACTGCTGTTGATTGTAAAATAAATATTACTTTCTGTAAATAGAAGATACCTTATATTAATCTAAATACGGAAATGACTAGCGAAATATCTAATTATTTTACATTCTAACACAAAACACCTTTTAAGTTTATGAATACACAAGTAAAACAATTTCCTGTTTTACCTGCTATAACTTAAGATCGTTATTTAACTACTATTTTCAAACCTGAAAAGATATTAGGTTTCGCTGTTGGATTTAAAACTAATCGCTTAGATAATCAAAAATCTAGTGTTTCAGCGTTTAATCACTTTATTGTTCTAGACGGATGTTTATCTTTAAATAATATAAGATATCCAGGAATAAATATGAATGAAAGTATGCAAAGATTAATTTATATAGAAAATTATGTTAAATAGGCCAAATTTAAAGAGTTATTTACATATTTACAACTACAAGTAGCCTTATTTGTATTTTAAATAGCAAATTCTCTGTATTGTTCCAATACATCGTTCTTAGAAGACATAATTAGTAAAAAAACAATAAGTATCAAAATGCTTTTCAAATTTAGTGAAAATGTATTAGCAAATACAACTGCAAGTAATGACTATGACTGCAACAAGTAATAGAAACACTAAAGTTGAATATACTAATACTCATTAAATTATTTTTATATATAAATGATCAATATTTCATTCACCGAAAGCCAATATACGGCTATTGGAAATGCCTTTACTAACAAAAAAGGTAACATTACATCTAAATATAGCTCTATTTTAAAAAGAAGACCGGTATCCTATTAGGCTTACTTTAGCACAAATAAAAAAATTTATTATAGTAATTGTAACTTAAAATTATTATTTAATCGATGTAAAAAATCATTACAGATTAAGCAGAACATATTCAAAAAAGTTAAGCTTTTCTTCTCATAGCTCTAATTCCATTGATTGCTTAAGCAACTGCTATCATGGGTAAAGAATGTGCTGCTGTTGGGTGTGTATGTCACGTTGTTACTAAAGTTAATAAAAGAACATTTTAAGATAAAAATTATGCTGAATTAAAAATACATGTTTAAATTAAACAGAAAACAGGATCAGTTTTTTTACCCTTATCTATAAAAGCATTAACAAATAAAAAAAAAGGTAAATATTCACGACAAATATGCAATAAAATCTATGTTTCAGAGGCATATTTATAAAAGCTAATTTACAAAACAGTCTAAATATTAAAAATATAGAACTGAGATCATTAAATCTAGTCAGCAATAATAATCAAAAAACTTGTTAGACTTCATTTTATAAAAATGGTAAAAAACACTATTATTTTGATTTTGTCAGACAAAGACCATCTATAGAATAAGGTTATTATTTTAAAGATAATATTGTTTGTTTCACTCTTAAATTACAAGAAATAGGAACTACTGCATGTCGTTTTTTATGTTTAAGAATAATGTATAATAGTTTTGAGAATAAAAGAGATTTTACAAATGCGTGCGTAGCAGTCAAGGGTCGTTTACCTCATGCAATGAAATAAACAATTTATAATACAATGATTTTAAATCTTGGATAGAAAATAGGAACTCATGATGAAATCACATCAAATATTTAAATATACTAAATCCAATACAAAGTAATGATGTAAAAATTCAATACCTAGCTATTAAAACGTCTGCATTAAGAGCTACTTTAGACAGTGAAATCAAAACTCCTATAGGCGTAGTTGAAGGAATAAAAGGTAATATTTTGAACTCAACAAAAGATTTTGATAAAAACTGTTAAACTAATAGTACAGCAGTAAAAACAAACCGTACTTAATTTAACAAAATTATTTAAGAAAACAATAATATGAATCTTAAAATATATACAGGAATATTGTATTGTATTGTATTGTATTGTATTGTATTGAAGGAGTATATACAGGAGCGTAAAAGAAAACTTTAGGAAAACAAATTTGAATTAATAATTTATAAGAAAGTAACACACTAGCACAAGGAGCAGGTTTGCAGAATGAAATTGCATCAAAAGAATAATTATTTATAGATCTAGACAGTAGAATTAATTTAGAAATAATAAACATAAATAAGTCAGATTGGCTTTTAGAAGCAAAACACATTATTACGAAGATTATTTTTGAACTTATACTGTTTGGAGGTAAACAAAATGTTGCTTGCCAGCTGAAACCCAGAAAATTTAATGAAGAATATGCATTATTACCAGTTGTTTGTAGAATAAATAAACCAGCATTTATAGGTCGTTATATTGCACTCTGCAATAATAAAAACACAAAAACATTATTATTTTTTTATGTTTTGATAAAAAATTCCATGTCGTTTAATACAACTCATATACTGGGAGTATATAGTAAGTTACCAGCTACCGCTTAAACCATTATTTTGTTATAAATAGAATCAATAATGATATAACGCGTTGACTCTAAATCCTTTGTTTTGTCAAAACACGTATAAATACGAGTCTTTAATGTGTCCGTATACCTAAATTCCTGCTTTGCAGCTTTGTCAAAATACGTTTAAATACAAACCGACACGTTAAAACACGTTTACTCTAAATCCATTATTTTTTCAACAAACTTTAACCCTATCTCCTGTATTTTGTTAAAACGTGTTGAATTCTATAAATAATCAACCCAGTGTAACTTATAGTCAAAACACTTATGGATACGAGACACCAAGTGAAAACACTGTTGACTCAACTCTTGTATTTATTCAATAATCGACACTGATTTATTATAAAAAATCATCAACATAGCTATAATCTTGGTTATGAAATTATTTTGTTTTGTGTAACATATATTTTTACTTTATGCATGTTGTTTAGTATTTTTATACAGGGTTTTTTCAAAAGTCAAATTACAAATTTCACATCTATTTTTATAACTCATTTCATATGGAAATATATTTCTTTTATTTTTCATTAAACGTAACTTTCTATATTCTGTATTCTTACAGTATAATGATGAGTTCTCTATTTTTAGAAGGTAATAGGTATCTTGAAAGTCACATAACAATCATAACATTTATTTTTGAATCTACAAACACATCCATTTACGCATTTACAATTTATTTTGTCGTCCATTTCATAAAAAACAAATCGTTAAAAATTAAAAGGATAGGTTATACCTATTGCTATATGTTCTTGTTGTATCTTTATTGTTGTGTTAGTGTTGTGTTAGTGTGGTGTTATTGTTGTGTTATTGTGGTGTTAGTGTTGTGCTATTTTTGTGTTAGTGTTGTGTTAGTGTTGTATTAGTGCTGTGTTAGTAATTTGTTAGTGTTGTGTTAGCGTTAGCGTTAAAAAATGATAAAAATGCGTGATAAATGTGTTATTTTATAATATTTTCAGAATTAAACATCAAATATTTAAATAAAATATAAAACATCATAACAATAATAAAATTTAGAAAACAAAGAAATACTGTTTTTATAAGTAATCAGCAACCTTGTGTTAGGTGTTTATGTTTCTTAAGTGTCAGTAATATCAATATCATAGTATTGATACATTTTACTAAATTTTAGACTATTATACGTTAAAAATCTGCAAAAACAAATTTCTTATGACTTTGTAAGCATTTTAGTACAACAAACTAGTAAATAAAATGTGAAAAAGATTAAAACACTTAAATTAATGGCAATTTTTTTGACACAAAAGCCATTCCAAACAACTAATGTATACATATATAACCTAAATCAGGAATTAGATGAGATTATATCAAAGGCATTATTCAATAGTAAGCATTAACTTATTCGACAAACAATCTTTTATACTACGCAAACTATGATAGCAGCCACAGCCAACCACACAAATTTTTCAACTGTTATTGACAGATTTAAGTCAAAAGAACATAAATTATCTTATATTTTATTTCCTTGAAAATCGATTTCCAAAAACATGATACGCAAACTGCGTTTGTTCTAAGTGGGAAATCGTTTTTGTTAGACAAAATTTTGTCTAGACCTTTGGGCAGTATTTCTGAAAAATTTTAAGCGTATTGCGATTAAGCAAGATTAGCGCATTTTGTAGAAAGTGTCACCTAAGAATCGTTTGACATTCAATATCAGGTTTCATCAAAAGTTGTTTAGAACAATTTAAGTCAGCAGTTTAATAAAAATGTCACCAACTCTGGTGATGAATGTGAGCTATATAGAGAAATATTAGGTTAAAACAATGATCAAAATGACTGCCTAGAGTTCTAACTGCTGCCACAGTAAGACACAAAGGCAAATTTATTGCTGAATCTCTAGGTAGTATAAATAAACTTTATCTAGATAAACGCTGTAGTTTATGAAACGCAAACCTTGAAATGAAGCTTTTTTTTCATTTAAAGGGACCCAAATCAAACAAAGATTGCGACAGACTTGTGCGGCAGGCGCTGAAAACTCATTTTGGTGAAGATAAATGACTCATTGACAGGGTTATTTTGAAAATGATCTTAAGTCCTCCAAAATATCCAAAACAATTAATAGGCTGCAAAAAGAACCTGAAAGAGTTGTGATTCCTGACAATACCACCGTTAGAAATTATTTAACTATTTACACTCTTAAACATTAACAATTCTTCCATCATAACACAATTTTCTTATTTTCAGATTGGGTTATCAGAAGTTAAATGGTGCAATAAAATCAACTAAAAACCTTTAATTTTAAATTTGCTTTTTAACTTAGAACACAAAACACCAACTCAAGATTTTTTTACTTAAGCATTTTTAAATTTTATTTTTTATTCTATTTGCTATACAATAAAATGGGATTTAATGCTGCTTTTCAGTAGGCATACACTAATTTATTTGATTAAGTCACAAAAATTACGTTAGACAAACATCACAAAGCTTAAACGTTGCACACATTGTGAACCGCTTTATGTGTGTGGCTTCGAAACATTCAAATCGTCTTAGTACAAACATTGCACAATTAGTTTTTATATAAAAAATAACACAATAACCAATTCACCTTGGCTTGCCTTGTGAATTCATACAATAGTATAAAAGCCATGCCATCCTTATGCCAGTATATACAATGAAGTTAAAACCACTGCATTTAAAAATAATATGTTTTGACTAGTTGCTTAAATAAATCGGCAATTAAACCTTGGTATGGCGTCAGTCATGTTCACCACTACTGTGTGTTCCATGAACATATACTGATTGCTAGTCCAGGGGTATTATCACTATTTGTTTAAAATATACAGGTTACTATGCTTAACCTTATTCTAATCCAAAAACGTTTTATAATTGCCTTAAGAATAAATAAATGTGAAAATTGTCTCATCGTGTCATTTAGTTTACGAATATTGTATCTCTTAATATTGTTGTAATATAACAACATAGCCCAACCTACTAAACTTCTGTTGTGGATCAGACTTACGCCTTGACTGCCTTAAGAGACAATATTAGCTGTCAACAAAAGTAATTTTTCAATGCAGAAACTATTATATGAATAAAGTGCAGGTAATTATAGAAAGAGCCATAACAGCTTTGGTGGCACTTTTTAGCTCTTGTTTGCTTCTGCAATTGCTCGCATTTTCTTGAAACGCCACTGCTGCTTTTTCATGAAAACAAATATGAGCATAGGAATTTAGACACTAGCGTTTGCATGCTTTGACATTAATTGTATAAAAACAATTCAAGTTCATTCCTTAATTGTTTACGCATTGTAGCCGGAAATATTAAAAAATGCGTTAAAGGGTAAAAAAATAAGTTGTGTTCCTAAAACTAAATATTTATTTAGGAACTAGCTGAAGTCTTTTAATTTATATCTTACTGCATATCTATAGGTATAACAAGTCTGCAGACGTATTTAAAAAACAAATAAAAGTTTTATATTAAATAATTGTTTTCCAAAGAATTACAGGTCAATATTAAAGCTTGAATAGGTACTTTGTCGGACCTTGTCTTTACGTATTTACTAATGATAACTGCCTGGGCAATATACCTACCTTGTATATATAAATAATTCTATTTAGTATCACTGTAATAATTAAATGTAAGCTATTCAGTCATTCTTTGAGTCGGACAAAAAATTTAGAGATTTTGCGTTTAATTTAACGTTTTTGCAAACAAATACCAAGCCAATATTTAAAGTTAACAAGTACTTCTTACGTCACTATTAAATAATGTTCGAAAATAATGTCCTTGCTTTATTTTTCGGCACGAAAATGAAACCAAACGTACTTTTAAATAGACGTAAAATGCACTAATTTAGTTTAATTTTAAATTTTTATAAATTTGATTAAATTTTGTTTGTAATTTATATGCAAAAGTTTTAGTAATTACCAATTTCTTAACTTCCTTGTTTACATACTTTTTCTAACTTGGTTTAGATACTTCTTGACTAATTATAAATTTTTAGCAACGCTTATTAGTTTTTCTATCCTTAACGCGTGTTTTTATATAACACTTATATTTGAAAACATTTAGGCTACATTGTGTAAAAACTAAAGACATGCACGTTAATAGTTTCCATATTATGCAAATATTGAAGGTCAAATTTTGCAAGCTTATGTGACGGAATGAATATTCTGCCTGCTATACACGTTGCAGTTTTTTTATTTTTCACATTAAAGGTTGTGAAACAACTAACTAATTTTCTTTCATTAACACATGTGTTTTAGTTAAATAGTTTCAAACCAAATCTTTTATGAGATTTAAAGGTATAAAAAGGTGATTGAAATAGTTCCTTTTGCTACTGGATGCATTGCCAGTAAACGTGATGTCAATGCATCTCATAGATTAACCTAATAATATACTTCTGAAAAGTCAAAAAACATGATTTAATAATTTGGCTTTGAATCAGTATGAGGCCTAAAAATTTTAGCTGTTGTATGCTTGTTTTTATACAACCTTGAATTACAATTAATGCGAATATTTGTTGAAACTACTTCCATAGTGCGTACTTTACTACGTTTTAATAACTAATTTAAGAAATAAATGATGTTTAAAAAATTGGTGATGTTGTAGTAACTTTAAACAAGTCACCACTGCCTGATTAGCGCTTGACAAAGCTACTCAAGAAATTAATCTGAAATGCATATTAGGTTACTGGAAGTTTAACTTATTGTTAGTGTTGGACAATAACAGAGATAACCTGGATTGCGATGAAACTTTCTGAGTAACAATAAAACTTAGAGAACGGACGTTGAATACGAATTGGCGGATAAGGCTGACATGTATTCGTAAAAAAAATATTGCGCGTAGGGTAAGAAACTAACACTAAAAATAATGCTGTGGTTTTAATGTCATTGTAAATTTTTTTTTAAAACGGCTCATTATTGAAGCTATTACCTTAATTAAACACAATCCAAAAAAGTGTTTAATAATTGACTCACCTGCCTAGGATACGCCAATAATACGGCAAAGCAGGTTTAAACGGTATTTTAATATAAACATAAAACGTGTTATTTATTTCAGCTTTCTTAAAGTGGTACAACTGCCTGTGGTTTTAATCTATGTGTAAAAACTACCTCTGTATTCAAGATTTTTGCTAGTGACAGTAACTTCCTGTAGCCAGATGTTTTCAAAAACAAAGTACACTTCAAAAATACTACACCATCCGATTTATTAAATTTTGCTAGTGTTTTTGCATTGTCAAGTTAAGTTGCGTGCAACAAATGGCATTTGACTTTCATTTAGTATATAAGCTCGAGATTTGCCTGTACCACATTTTCTAAAGGTAAAATTTGTTATCGGCACGACTTTTTAATTAAATATTGCCAACACTACTGTGCCCAGTCAACTTACCGTTATGCTGATAAGAACGTTTTGATTTTAATTTGCATGGTTGATAGAACAACATAAAAAAAGATAATTGCGTTTTAATTTATATGAAATCGCAGCAATTTTGAAATTTACTACGTTTTTCTATTGATTTTGGTCTCCTTAGTGCTTTTTAGACGCTGAGCTTTAGCTGCATCTAATGAAACGGTCAAGTCCGTCTGTCCGTCTGTCTGTCCGTCTGTTGGCCGGACGCCACAGGTCAAACCATTTTAGCGATTGTTTTCGAACTTTTTTTTATACAACTACGAATGCGACCGGGCAGGTCTGTAATGTTTTCTCAATTCAATCGGACTGGCCATTGTTTCACAATTAAATGTTGAATTGACCCATGTCAAAACACATGGAAGTAAATAGGTAGTGATTTTCACTAAAAACGGATGTGTGGACTGGGCATAAATGACGCCACACAAATTTACAAAATTTGTTGACCCACCTACCTACCTTTTTAATCTCTTTAGCGCTGCGTAAATGGATATATCTTTCACATGGTGTGTCATCTTTTTCTAAGTGGCCCACCCTAAACGTGAGCAGCGTTTTTTGTGTGCAACCCCAGCCTAATGCGTACAACTTACATTAGAATTGCACCAGGCAAACACACCAGTCAACAGTTCCAGTTACACTCACCAGCCAAAT